>JAAAKQ030510025.1:0-19759 GCA_010016005.3 Zanna intricata
AGTGCTGCTATCTTCATGTTGAGGTCGGAAACTTTTCAGACCACCCTCGTACTAGATCATGATGTACATAAAAAGACAGTTACTGGAACATAAAGATCAATTCTTAATTCTTAATTCTAGTCAATTCTTAATTCAGAATCTCCACATTCAAATGTATAATGTAGATTTATCGAAATTATTCAAGTACAAATTTTATTAATTTTCCATTGTATATGTGTTTATACATGCTTAATTGTAAAACAACTAAATCTGTAATCTATCTTGACCTGATACTTCAACGTAATTTTAATTTTACAAAATAATTATATTCAAAAATACTTTTATTTAGTGTGCATGTTTTCTTTTTAAATGTTTGTTTAAATGCCAGAATTCTACAGCAGGTGCAGTTCTAACATCATAAAAATTCTTATTTCATTACAGGGTTTTACCATTGCATATATGAGCCTAGTTTACAATCTGTGAAGGTTAATGTGACATACTTAGGAAAAGGTACTTTGAGAGTTTAATTTGCCTCATTTTTCCAAATGAAATTGTTCTTGTTTGAATTAATTTAACAATATTAATGTTGTAAAGAATGATATAATTAAATTATTTATAATACATAAATTCTAACACAAAAACGTTGTATTAAAACATGTAATGAATGTTTATGTGCAGGGTTAAAACGTTTGGAAGTAGATTCTGTAACGTGTACTGCTTAAGGGTCTCTTAGAATTACAACTTCAAAAACATAATTCATAATAGCTAATATGCGTTGAAATTCCGGCAAAAATTATTCTTAATTATAAAATTTTGCATAATTACATGACCGATGAGACCTGTTTAGATTTTTAATTTAATAACTGTCATGAACTTATTCCCAGAAAGAATCGTAATTTATTTATAGAACCAGTAGAGAATATATGTTTTGGTTATCTCTTTCCCTCAACTGCCAGCTTATATTAATAAATTAATAATCGATTGGCGGAAAACCTGTTCAGTTTTTCATCATAAAAAAAAATGCTGGTAGATTAGTATTATAATGAAATTTTATCATAAGGTAGGAACTAATATTCCAATTACTTTACAATTACAGGAGATAAAGAAAAATTCCATCTTAAAATAATACAATACATGGTCAGTAGAGTTTAAAATCTGAATATACTGTTATTACAATTTGACATACTTATATTTAATAGCTGAGTTAATTTCCGTTATTTTGTGAATGGGCCACTACAAGTAATAAAAATTGGTGAAGTGTATAAATTTTATACCAACATTTTATTAAAAATTGAAATAAATATTTGAATAAGCCTTACATGTATTAATTATCAATAAAATTTCAATTAATTATCATTTTCATAAAGTTTATCCCTTAGAAAATCAGTTTATGTATCTGTTTAATTAATGAACATACAGGAAACTATTAATGATCTTAAAATAATTCATCAGTAATCATCTTCTGAAAAATTAAAACTTACAGTAGTTTATTATTTCAATTAATTTAATTTTTTGTTGTAATATCAACAAAAGTTTTATCACACAGTAATAAATGTAGTGGAATATATTTTTTTAGATAAAATTCACTAGCAGACTTAATCAAAATTTAATAGCGGAATTCGACTTTTACTTTATCAAAGAATAGTAATAAAAAATTTCTGAAAGAGAATGAATACACCAAGTACTTATTACCAAATAAGTAATAAATAAAAGTATAAATACTTTCTTTTTTTAAATGTTTCCATTTAAACAAATAATTGTCTTTTATTTGACTTCAACGAATAAAGCAGGCAATAGTGTTTGGATGTAAGTTCAATACTTGGTTTGCTTTTGTATACTAGTAAAGCGGTACATTAAAAAAATTCACTTCTACCATAATCCTTCATATTTCACTTGCCATTCTTATTTATATGTTATACGTAGATATTTTTGAGGAGTAAACCTGTAATATCGAACAGTCTGTAACTTCGTTTTATTCCGCTGTTAATCTATCTGTACTAGATTTGATAGACTAATAAACATAATAAAGTTACAGGGATGTTCACTTTTCTTTATTCGAACAAAAATTCCACGTATTTGGCCTAAGCTATGCAATAAATTTCCAAATGTATCCAGTAATGTCGTCACTAAATTTAAAACGTTTTTGTAACTAAAAATATCCAGAAAACATCTGATATAAATATGTGTGTAGAAATCAGAAAATAAATTTAAGGATACAGAAAGATCAGAAAATACATGATATAAGGATATCATGTGTTTTGGGCACTGGAGAAATAAGGTTTGGTATTTCTACTTGGTGCTGATATATTTCATGATATACTCGTACTTCACTTGTTTTCGTTCCTTAGACTTCATAAAAATAAAACTTGTAGGTGAATTGACATGTCTAATATTCTGACTATTTAAATGAGCACACTAAGATGGGCTGTATAATAAATACTTGTAACAGAAAAATCAACTCTGGGTCTTTTACATTAGTATTACATATATTTTAGAGCTCATACCAATATATAAGCACGGATGGAGTTTCACCTCTTCTGGCGAATAGTTTCTGAAAAAATTAATGTTTGCTGTCTGTCCAGTTACATGTCATCGATATAGCTCTCATTCTAGAACTCTATCTACTCCCTTCAAAAACAATCTGTATCTGTGTTTCTCAATCTCCGGTCCGCGAGATAATGCGACCGATCCTTGAACAATTGACCCAAAAAAACATTAAACTTTAAAAATATGAGAAAAAAAATTAACATTAAAAGAATTCATGTACATGTAATATAATCTTTATATATTATAATTGTTTAATAATATTCTATACATATACATTGGTAAATACTGTGGATGTTTAATTTATTGAATACAATGTGTTATTTGCACAATCGGCAACAATAAACTATCTCTCGACGCATAAAGTGTAGAAGCGGAATATGTTAACACAACAACGCACTAAAGAGTGTAGCTTTGGCGATACCTTTGTTTTATGACTTAGCTATGCGCATGTTCAATCTATTAAAAATATTGCATTTGCAATTGCGTTATTTAATTTACGCAATTGACTACTACTGATACAATGAAGTAGTTTACTTAAAATTATTGCAAAAAACAAATTTTTATTTCTTTCAAAATGAGTAAACAAAGACAAGAAACTTTACACAACTTGTCCGTCCTGAAAGTTCTACTCAGATAAATGGAAATATAGAAAAATCTTGAGAAACAGAAAATGAACGCTTAGCAAACAAGAAAAATAAATCTGACTTCACAAGACGCTACAATAATGAGTACTTGAAATATGGTTTTGCATTTTGGCCGAATTCTACGGAAGGCAATATATGTCCAGTGTGCATAATATGTAAGGAAGTTAAAAATAATGATATCATGAAACCATCCAAAATGTTATAACATTTAAAATGAATACATCCCAAACTAGAACAGAAACAACGATTTAATATCCAAAAGAAACAGTTTAAAGAAACTTTTGTTCAAAATAAGTGGCAATTGAAATGTCCAGATTAAGTTCTATTAAGTATAGACAAAACAAAAAAAAAATCGTTCACAATTGGAGAAAATTTAACTATATCGGTGTTAATAAAATTTTTGGAACCTCAGCTGCAGAGCAGATCAGATCAATTCCTCTTTCAAATAATATAATTAGTTGTCGAATTGAAACTTCATCTGAAAATATTGAATACCAGTTAGGAAAAAATTTTAAAGAATTACCAACGTTTACCATCTAGATCGACGAATCATGTTATATTTCTAAAAAAAGCTATTTCGCTTTGCTATTTAGACACATTAACTATTCTTCTGAAGAAATTAAAGAAGGATTATTATTTTGCAAAGATTTAGATGCCCACATGACAAGTTACGAAATTTTTTATTTATTGAATTCGTTGAATAACCATTCCTTAAACTGAAAAAAAAAAAAAAATTGTATTGGTCTTTGTACTGACGGAGCAGCAAGTATGACTTGGAAACATTGCAGAGTGACAAAATAGATTCAAGAAATCGCTTTTCCTGATATTACTAACAGATTGCATAATACATCGCCAGAAATATGTCATTTGAATTAAAGGATGTTCTTCTGGAATCCATAAAAATTATTAATTTCTTAACGAAAAGCGATCCTAACGCTCGATTATTTGCCATTCTTCGTCAAGAGGTAGGAGCAGAAACACCTACATCTCTTAGTTCATGCAGAGGTAAGCAGTTTAAGTTTGGTAAGCACTTTTCCTTGAGAGAGCCATCCACTCTCAGGGAAAAGTGCTTACCAAACTTTACGAATTAAGAAAGAAAATGGAGATATTTTTGTTAGAAAAACAGTCTCCGTTATAAAAATGTTTTTCCAGTATGTATTGGATTGCAAAACTGGCATATTTGAGTGACATATTGTTTTTACATAAACTTCTTACATTTAAGTTTGCAGAAAAGTATGACAATTACATTTAATTTATTTAACAAGTTGATGCATTTTAAAAAAATTGAAGAAAATAATCCTTGTGCACTTAATTGTTACGATTTTATTATTACACAAAGGAATTAATTGTAATCTGAATGTAGTTATAAATCACTATTTACAGTAATTATATGACGGATTTGAAAAATATTTCCCTAAAAACATAAATTAAAGGAGAAGGATAACTTTTCTATCATTTTATTGAGAATAATGGCAATAATATAAATTTAAGTAACGAAGACCCAGAACGTCTCTTGGAAATGTGTTTAGACATAACATTAAAAAACAAATTTTCAATTATGAATTCAGTGAAATCTTGGATTGCAATAAAAAATGAGTAAAATTTATATAACAAAGCTATGAAAATGCTACTAATTCTCTTTGCAACGACTTATTTGTGTGAATCTGAATTCTAAGCTATGACTCTTTTTAAAACCAAAACAAGAAATCAATAAATTCATCTCTTCGATTACAACTCGACATTAAAACAATTGTGTAAAATGATGAAAAAAATTTCTCACTAACTTTCATTATTTACAATTAGTTAGTATTATAATTTGTTTTTAGTACCTATGTTTAAATAAAACAACCTAAATTTCTTTTTATTATTTATTTTATGATTTTCATTCATATATTGTTTTGTTGTTTATAGATAGAAGTGATTTTAATTAATATTATGTATATGTAAACTTAATTGCTAACAAAATAAAAATATGTTTAGAAGTATTTTTTATTTTTGCTTGTCAAAAAATCTAAGCTGAAGGTTCTCCCCTGTAACTTTTTCTATAATTTTACCGGTCTGCCATAAAACATGGTTAAAACACTGATCTATATGATGTATATGAGTTTTAATTTCAATTCACAAATCGTACGAATGGTGGAGTTATGTAGTAACCTCGCCTCTATCTATGCCGCCAATATCTTATTTTCAGTTCTAGTTACTATATAACCGGGAATATTTAAGAATGTTTCAGAAAATTGATGTCTAGTTTCTAGGCTGCTTTGGTATAGAGAGCAGATACCACCGTTATCTTTGCGGTTAACAAATTTGAGTCATGTATAAAATCTATTATCACACTCACAATTTCACAATATCGGCATTTACAAATTTTTCTTTATTACAATCTCTCTTATATTGATCCATACAAAAGAGAATATGATATATATTTATTTTCTGGTTCTCTAATTAATAAAGTTCGATAATAACCAATGTTATTAAAATTTTATAATATTTCTAAAGACAATTCTAAACGTTTAATAATATAAAATATTCTAGTCTTTACGTCGTTTCTACTCATCCTGTATTGAATGCTACTTGTAGTTAATGATTTAACAATCTATTTTAATGATTTAATTGTGATAACGAGAAGGAGCCAAGAAATAAGACTAGAGAAACAACATAAAATAAATTTTAAGAACTATACAAAGGCAAATAACAAAATCGTATTATTGAGGCATGATTTACTTCCTTGACGAAGTAAAGTAAACGTGAAAATTTCGGTTTGCAGATTTCAATGGAAGTATCCATTTTGAACAACCCTGAATCCATTTTGACTAGTTTCAATGTGACGTCGGTACGTATGTATGTACTTCGCATAACTCAAAAAAGATTAGCAATAGGATGTTCAAATTTTGCATTTAAGGCTGTTGTGAAATCTAGTTGTACAACTCCTCATTTTATTGTAATCAGCTGATGAGGAGATAGTCATCGGGCCTCTGACTGCAGAGAGAGATGCAAATGTATAAAGTGTGGCATGTTGGGTCCCAGGACGGGGAGAGTACTGAGTTTGAAGAAGGATGGTTAGGTTCCTTCAAGTCAATGTAAGTAGAAGTTCCACCTCTCACGATGCTACATTTGGACTTACGAGGTGAAACAGAAGTAGTGCCAGAAACGAACCTAAGGAGGTTAGCTACTGAGAGGTTACTGATGGAAGACAGTCACGGAGCTTCCCTATTTCAGCTGAATATTCACATACCTATCTTACATCGTGGCTTTGGCCACGGTTATGTCTGGATGGAGGTTGCCGATTTTATAGCGTACAGCGTTTATATTTCCTTGAACATCAGCTTCGGCGAGTATGAGATTATTCTAGATGGTTAGTTCAGATCACAGTATAGCAAGCGTAAGGGGATCATTGTAGCGGAGATTTCAATGCGAAAACTGTAGGATGGAGTGGTAGCGTTACGGATGGGAGAGGCAGGATATTAATTTTAACATAAGAAGAGAAGAACCTCAGGGATCTAATAAGAAAATAAATTGGAGGCCCTCCCCGACAAGTGTTAGTAATTTGTCAGTGCAGTAACGGAACGAATAGAAGAAAGATACACAGACTGACCCAGAAGAACTACAAATGATAATACGAAATGGGTCAGAAAAAGTTAGGCCAAAGGCAAATCGAAACGTACAGAAAGTGTATTGGTGGACTCACCAGATAGAGAAATTAAGGAGGATTGACAACAAAAGAATATGGCAACGATACAGAAGGGCGAATAAAGTAAAGGAGGTAAAAGAAAATTACATAGTATCAAGAAATGCTTATACATTCGAGATCAAAAGCACTAAAAGAAAGTTATGGAAAAAGCTGGTGGAGGACCTTGATATCGACCCATGGGGTAGGGCGTATCGGGTCCTCATGAAAAGATATGGAGCACATCTTCCGCTTCTGGCAAGGACAACAGTAGATAAAAACCATTCAGAGTCTATTTATCTTGACCCCGGCGCCATATAGAAACATTGCTTACGAAGTAGGGCCCAGATTTACTCTGAGAGAATTTATTGTTGCGATAAAAAAGATGAAGCACATGAAGAGCCCGGGACCAGACGGGGTCCAGGCGAAGTTAATAAAAGGACTAATTAAGGAAGACCCATAGTTGATCTTAGACGCACTAAACTCAGCAGTAATTAGTGGGACTTTCCCCTATAGTTGGAAGGAGGGTTACGGGGCTTTAATTGAGAAGCAAAGGGTGGAAAATGGCAAAAGAAAGTTTAGACCCATAAGCCAGCAATGGGTAAATTATACGAGAGAATGTTAGCAACAAGGATAGAAAATGAAATTGAGGAGACGGGAGGCCTATCTGGGACACAATACGGGATTACAAAAAAAAGATCTACAATAGACGCAATCAAGCGTGCCATCAGATTGGTGGATGTGAATCGTTCCGGCACTTGGACGACCAGAGAGATCCCATTAATGGTCCTCCTTGATGTACACAACGTATTTGGAAGTATACCAAATGATGTTATTCTAGATGAATTGGAAAGGAGACAAGTAAGTGGATTTCTACAGAAGATTTCGAGCGAATTTCTCCGTAACAGAAAAATAATAGTGGTGTTCGAAGAAGGAGAGTTGAGATATACGAAAGGGAGAGGTGTTCCTCAGGGGTCTCCACTGAATCCCTCCTCTGGAACATAGCTTTTGATGGCGTCCTACATTCAGAGTTACCTGATAATACAAAGATAATAGCTTTTTCTGACAATCTTATGATAATGGTGAACGGTTGATCGGAAGAGGCAGTAGAACAAGACGCAAACCTTGCGATCCGTAGAATTAGTGGTTGGTTGCACCTAGAGCCGACGAAGACACAAGCTTTGGCTGTTGTATGAAGAAGAAAAGTACGACCAATCAAGGTCCTTGTAGAAGGGACAGATAGTTTCACAAACAGGTGTAAAATATTTAGGTGTGTGGCTGGAACGGTCAAGAAAGTTCAGCTTCCATATAGGAGAAGTGGCAAAGAAGGCAGAGTCATCAATCAATCAATATGCTGAGCAGAATTATGACCCCCAATGGTGTGCCAAAACCGTCAAAGCGAAAGCTTATATTAGGAGCAATGTCCATAATGTTATACACTGTGCCTGCATGGGAGTCACCATTAGAAATAAAGAGAAATGAGAGACGACTGCAAGCAATACAGAGAAGAGGTTGCCTCAAAACAACAAACTGCTACGTGACTGTATTGACCCTGGCGGGGGGGTGCTCTTGCGTACTCCCGCAATTAGGCTAATTGCTAGATAAAGAAGCATAATGTGGAATGGGATACTGAAAGGGGATGCTACTTTGCAATTACGAAGAGTGGCTGGAGATATGGGACAGTGCAGTTGTGGCGACATAGATGAGAAGGCTAATACCAATCTTGGGCCCCTGGCTGGAGAGGGATCACGGGGAGGTGGACTACTATCTCTCCCAGTTCCTCACTGCCCATAGGGCATTTAATGACTATCTCTTCCGTTTTAAAAGAAGGAACTGGAAGAATTGTCACTATTGTGGAGAAACGGACACGGTGGAACACACCTTCATAGAATGTCCCCGATGGAAGGACGTTAAAGCGATTTGAATGTAACAGAGACGACACTTAATGAAGTGATGACATCTATGCTGATAGATGTCGTTAATTTAACAGGATGGTACAAGATCAGAAAATGGATCAGATCAGTAATAAAGATTAATGAAGAAGAAGTTGAGGAGTGGGAGGGTCAGTAACAATAAATATCATCAATAACAATAAATATTCTTCAGTATACTGTTAGGACAGTCATGATTGGTTTTACATTTTAACTTTATGCTTTTTCACTTCAATATAATATTTTTTAACTCCAGATGTTGACTTTTAATTAAGCCGAAAAATCTTGAGTTTATTTCAATTTGCTGGTAAGGTGGATTTTTAATCTTAATATTATTTATTTAAATAATATATTTTCAGCTATTCAGAAAAAAATATTCATCTTAACATGATTATATTACGATACTAATAGTTCAACCTAATGAATTTTCTTCTGTCATAACTATTTAGTATTTAACAGTAAAACAGCCTTTGGAGAGAAATCGCTTTGAAAATAAATAACTTTGAAATAAAGGAAATGAAATAGAAAAGAAAGGAGGATTATGGGAATGAAATACTAAGATCAGGGAACAAAATGCACCAGAAGATACGAAATTTGTCTATTTAGGAATTAAAATTACAGATAATTAATGAAGTAACCGAATGTAAAAAACAGACAGAAAAAACATACCGCTAATGCAAAGAATATGTCTACAGGTATAAAATGTAAATTTAAAAATTAATTACTTACTCGTAAAAATATTTGAATATAACGCAGCGATTTTTGCTAGATAATCAACGTATAATAGTAAAATTAGGAATAAAAATAATAGACATCACATTTCAAAAGTCATTTGGATGTTTAAAATACGAGAAGAAATTTTTGAGGACGGAGAGAACAAAAATGTGTAAAAAAATCTTGTAAAGAGAGAAACTTGATTGTTGGCTATGTCATAAAAGATAAAGCTCAGTCAATCTGGTAATTTAGGTGACTTAAGAAGATTAAAGACGCTACTGATTATAAATGCATAGTTAAAGTTTACCGATGGTAATCTGATATTCAAAATATTTTTATGAAAATATACAAGGAAGTTTACTTGGAATGCTGGGTACAAAAAAAAAAAATATGTCTTTCCACTCCTGCATTTTTTTCCTGTTTTTATCAAGACGCAGGTTTCTTCTACTTAGGTTTTTTGCAAAAATTCTTTCCATAGAATGGGTTTTTTTTTTTAGGTGTGCACATACTGTATTTTAAATAAAAATTTATGAGATTGTATATATATTTTAATAACAATAATAATCAAATAAAAATATTCTAAAAATAAAAAAAGAAAGGTATTATTTTTCAGTTAAAATTGAAATAAGATGATGTCATTTAGAGAAAATAATTGTTTTAAATTGACAGATTTCTTTAGGTCAAAATGTACGGAAGGAAAAAAACAATTGTATTTTAAAACAGAAGATAAATATTAAAAATCCCGACTCCAAAAAAAAGAAACCATTGCTGACAAATATTGCTCTTTAATATTTAATTAAAAAGCGTGCGGGTACAATTTTGTATGTACGAGTATATAAATATATTTTTTTTAAACTTTTTAAATCTATTTAAACATATACGAGAATATATATACATATTTATATAGATTATGACACTCTCGGAAACGTAAGGATTCCAACGTGTGGTCATACATCTAAATTGGTTTAGCCGTTTAGCTGTGAAGGTGGAACAAACATACATACATTAAAAAGTAACAATTACTTTTCTTTTTGGTTAGTTATAAAAAAAAAATAAATAATAAAATACCTCTTATGAATGAATAAATTTGATCATTTGTCGATTAAACGATACATTTGAAGAAGTATTTTAGATGAATGAGTCAACTGACATCTGAATAACTGATTAACTGGCATCTCAACGCTTCATTCTCAACGATTCAAAAACTCCATTTCTCATACGTGAAATGCCAGTTATTCAAAAAAAGACTCATCTACCTGATAAATTTTTTCAATTTTTAAAAATTTATTTATACATATTTAAATAGCTTATGGCACTCCCGGTAACATAAAGATTCCCATGCGGAAGTTATAATATAAACTGGTTCAGCCATTGAGCTGTTGCGGTGGAAGAAACAAACATACATACAATCTAAATACATTACAATTGTTTTTCGGCAACTATGTAAAAAAGTATTAAATTCTAGGCTAAAATTATTTCTATATTTTTAACTTTCGTAAAAAAATATTACTGTTGTTTAATATGCACTCAGTCACTTTTTTACTTTCTCTTTTAATATTGCAGTGAACACAATTTACATCATCACTGAAATTGTCAAAATGTCTTGAATAGTATTGTTTTTCTTCTTAAATTGGTAATCAATTTTTTTTAAATTCCAGATAGTATTAATATTTTTGTCACATTTATTCTCAAACATATTCCTCAATTGTATCGATTTGTAATGCTATTACTACATTAAGAATCGTTATTGTTATTAGTTTTTGAAATCACTATAATTTCAAATTTATGTCAGCAAAATTTTCTCAAAAATTTTGTACATAAAGGTGATTTTGGTCACTTATCTAATGGAAAGAAGAGAAATCGTATATTTGAAAATATGAATTCACTTTTAGTTTAAAAACTATTTCTACAAGATAAAAATTCGATGGAAATACTTCTTAATTCATCTAATTAAGAAGGATTATTTCCTCTTTTTCTTGTTATATTCTACAATGAACTAATGGAAATTTACTAACCTATTTATTATATTTATTAAATAACAATCTTGTTTGTTAGGGATCACCGAATAGAGTAGGTATCTTTTCTACCGCTTCCAGTATAATTCATTAGTTCATCCACAAAGAGTACTGTTATACTAGTTGGCTAGCCAATCAATAACATTTGCAATATAGCTAAAATTGGTATCAATATAAAAATTCAAAGAATAAACCTTATGAAATATTAAAATGATAGTTCAACAGATTTGCATGATATTTATTTTTAATTAAAAAATAAACACCAAAAATTTCCCCAAAGTAATTTTCTTCATGAAGTATGCATAAAACCACGGTAAATTGGAAAATCAGTAGTTTGATTCTCTGTAATATACATTTCTGTCAGCATAATTAAATCTGTTTAATCTGAATTTGAAAGAAAGGTACCCCAATTAATTTAAGTATTTGCCCTAACTTATGAAAAACTAAAAAGTTTCATGAATTTCTTGGAAATGGGAACTACTTATATTTAAACGTTCTACAAAAAAAAAAATTTCACATATTTATTGATAAAAGTATTTAATTTCATTTTTCTTCAGAACAGTAACAGCATTGTCACTAAAAGCAATTATTTTTATTTATTCAGTTCCTAATCACAAAAAAAATCCAGTATTTATTAATTCATTCTGAGAAAAAAATAATTAGTAGTTGAATAGTGTCTCTATTCCTTACCTCCTTTCATTTCCCTATTTTTTAGATTACTGTACACCTACACAGGTACACAGTAAATGAAAAAATACATTTTTAAATATAAAATTTGAATATATAAAATATATACATAATTATTTTTAAATAAAATATATATTAAATTATTTTCTAAAGTAAAAAAATAATTAAACTCTTCATAAACGCACTTATTTAATGAAAAAAGGGTATATTTACAAAAAGAGTAATTTAAAATTTATAAAATCAACTACTTATAAAATAATTAATGTAACAAATATCTTATTTTTATAAAGTATAAATATTAAATGCTGGAATGCAAACGGTTTTTACAAAAAAATATAAACTTAGGTTACTTTTACTATTACATCTACTGTTTACTTAAAAGTAATGCGAATATTTAGTTTTTGTATTCTACTTTGCATTCATCAGCCCAAAGTCTGTGAAAAGTAAGAAATTTAATCGTAATTCATTCACCAGGAGCTGTACTTCAAGTAAAACTAAACATAATAAATAAAAGTCATAAAAAAAAATCTTAATAATTGATTTAAATAATTATCGATTGTATTTATTGCTTACAGAATGCGATCAGGAGAGAATCCTTGAAAAAAAAAAAAACTGGAAAGAATTAATTAAAGTAAATTTTACAATAAACTAAATAAAATTAAAAAAAAAAAAATTATTAAATCGAATGTACCAAGCATAATTGACAAAATATGTATTTCAAATATTCTTAAGGGTTGCATTTTTTTTTTGTTTTGCTTAATAAAAATTTGTTATCTAAAACATAAATATTAATTTTATTCAGTACAATTTATATTAGACTTTATTCACTTTTTGCGCAATGCAAATTATAATAGTATTACATTCATATTTTAACGTTACCCCATTTTAATGAAACATTTTTAATTTTTATTTTATTTTTTTTTTATAAACATTGAACTAAGTGAGTTTTTTTAAAGCAGAGCGAGAAATTTTTAATTTCAGTTTCGTCTTCGGATTCATAAATGCTGAACCTTCAAAATATAAAAAAATTGAATTTTTATTATTTATAATAAAAAAGTTCATTTTAAAAATAGTATATAAATGCCTAAAAAGAAGGTCTCGACAATTTTACTAAACAGAATAATTTTCAAACTATTCGTGAAACCCACTTTTCCTCTGTAAACTCTAAAGAAATCCTCACAGAAATTAAAGTAATCAAGACCCTCTGTTTGGTAGTCGAGTGAAACTCTGCTAAAAACTCAAAGTCAAGAGTGAAAATGAAAAAAAAAGAAGAAAACTACAAACAGGAGTTATTTACAGTAATGGTTAAGCTTCTTATGAAAGTCGTGACTTTTTGTTCACTAAAAAACATACACTAACTTGATAACCAGTAGTACCACTTTGTTATGCATTTTTTCTTTATATGAAAGTTATTTTCACTATTAAATTTTCCTTAATTGACACGTTTACATGCTTTTTATTCTTCTCTCATTCGTAAAATGAAACCGCCATTTTTATTCTTCTCCGACTACAAGCAAATGTACGTTTGCCTGTAGCCGGAGAAGAAGAGTTTGCTTGTACGTATACAATTAGTAGTTGAACAGTATCTCTATTCCTTACCTTCTTAGGAAAGGCCTCTATAATTCACTCGCCAGAAGGCTGTTTCAATTAAAAAGTAATAAATTGAAAAATATTGTTATTCTATATATACTTGTTTTCCTTATGTTATTCTATCGATTTTGCTGAAAACGGATTCTGTAGCTTGCTTTTTTCGTGTTTCTTCTAAACAAGTTTTTTGTAATTTTTTGAGAAAGCGCCGTGGAAAGTGAAGTTTTGTAATATTTTTCAACGTTTTGCACGACTTAATTTATGAAATATCTTTTTCTCTGTGTTTCAAGCAAAAACTGTTTTACAGAAGTTTGAGAGTAACAAACAGTATTCATGAGTATCAATTTTTTTGGATTCGAAACAAACAATTATCTTTTGAGGGAACTTTTACTCTATAAATGTCTTTCGGGAGTTTGTATTAGTCACCATTTTCTTTTTAATATTCTGTTTTTATAATAAGAAGACTCACTAACATGTTTCCGATGAAATTAATTTTTAAGCGATTGTGATTTAAAATATATGTATCCAATAAGCCTTCTTTACGATGTTTTGTGTTTGCTAAACTTTCTTTCTTAAAATAGGAATATTTCTTGTAATACCTAGTTGCGATTTCTATTCTACTAACAATTCTTCACACATAAAGGATAATATTATTTCCACTAAAAATTGTATCAAATTGAAATAGATTACAGGTAATGTATAATTTTTATTTTACTGTAAGCGACAAATTAAAAAGATTAATTACTGGTAAAAATAAATAAAAATATCTTTTTTAAATCGTTCTTATAGTAATGTCTACAAGAGCAAAGCTTACTTTCCAGATTTAGTTAAATTTTTTTAACCTTAATTTCCCTTTCAGGCGTATTATGTAAAGTGTAATTGATGATAAAATGAAACACTTACACATATTTATGTCTTACTGGTTGATTAAAATTTAGCCTGTTTTTTTAACATTCATTTCGATAAAAATGTCAGATGATAAATGGTTATATAACTGTAGTAACCACTTCTACTTTAAGCATAAGGAAAACATTAAACCAAGAAGAAACTGATTGTTTTAATCTAGGAAGCAGTAAACTAATCATAGAGCCAATGTCTGGTAAGAAATAAATAACCGCACTCAACTTTATTTTTACGTAGACGTACCGTTATAATATCGTTTTTAAATGATGCATGGAAATCCCGATGCTCTGTCTGTTGAATTTAACGTTGCGTAATTTAATTTAATTTCAGTGGCCAAAAATTACAATTTAATGAAAAATTGAAAAAAATTGTTCATTTCTAACCAAAAATGTAATCAACGCAGAGAATGAATATAGAATGAGACATGAGTGGATATGAAGTCTTGAAGGCTATTCATATCTTTTGTCCTTGAAATGCCATAATAATTTGTTATGGTAGGAAAACCTTACCACATATAATATAATTAACAGTTATTTTTAATTTAGTCTTAGGCCTACTACAGTTTCAATTTAATATCTTAACAGTTACTAATTCAGTCTTTTATGATCATGAGATTATTTTGTAGATCATTAAAACAAAATTTTAATAAGTAATTACCATTATCTAAATTTTAATATATTCACTGATAGAATACTTATTTAAAACTTAAGAAATAGTAATATATAGTTATTCGGTTAGTAATTAAACCTTTGAAAAAATGTGTTAATTTTTTAATTAATAAAGAAAGAAATTCTGTAGAATAGATGAATATAAATATTTTCCTTGTAGACTTCTAACCGTATCTAAGCAAATTAGTTGGAATAGAGGTCACTAAATTATACATTATTGAAGAAAAATTGAGTGTTACCAATCTGATTATGTTATTTCAGAATAGAGTATTTAATAAATAAGTGTACGCCGATTTCTCAAAATAATATTGGAGTTACAGAAAAGTAAGCAATTATTTTTATGTCAAATAATAATAACTATTAATATAAAGCATTTGAAAACTTACATTTAGGATACTGAATTGTGACCAGGGAATAACATAAGTGTAATTATTTTCTGTAATATATCATCTGTTAATTGAGATAGTGATATATTTATTGATTTCCTTTGTGTCTTCCTTTAAGGCCTTTCTCGAAATTGGAGAGAGCACAAAAGTGGAAGAGAATGGGGTGCGTACGAAAGCGCCAGAGTTTAACTGCATTACGCATAAGATGATATCTTCACTACCATCTTGGGCTGTCTATTACATGCGGGACCTATTTATTGCAATCATATCTTGCGCGTTAATTGCAATCAAAAGCTGTCTGCGTTTTTGATAACAGCTCGGAGGTTGACGATAGCCCAGCTACTTCCTCGGAGAAATTGCGATCTGCAGAGGATAGCATCAGTGTTTGTTGCGTACATGGAGGATAAAGGTTAAACCGGTGAAGTTCAGCCACGTGACATTCACGAAGAGAAGGGAAGATTGTCCTGCGGTTCGGTTAAATGATGTTCACCTTGATCGCCGTTTGACTTGGAGGGATAATGTCAGGGAAAAGAGGAAGTTACTTGAAATTAAGCTTAAGATGATATACTGAGTGTTTGGTAACAGATCACAACTTTCTTTGTCCAACTAGGTTCTATTCTACAAGGCTTTTTTGAAACCGCTATGGAAGTACGGGATTGAACTCAAGGAAACGGCCAGTAACAGTACCGTGGAGGTCATTTAACTGTTTCAGAACAAACGTCACCGGAACATAACCCACGCGCTGTGGTTCGCGAGGAATGCTGAAATCCAAGATTACGTAGGCATTCCATAACTTCGAGAGGAAGTTGGAAGTCTAGTTTCGAGGTATGTATCTAGGTTTGGCCAGCTGCCAAAACGGATTGAGCAGCAAACCGGAGTTTTGTGAGCACCAAGCTGGTGATCACTTTTATTGTTTCTTGGCTGTTTCAAAGTTAGTGTTTCGCTTACTGTTCTATTTATGGTTGTTATTTATTTTGTTGTTTTAACGTTAATGTTGGTTGAACATTCGAATGGCCATTCAAAGGCATTATCAAATGTTACATTATTAAGTTATACTATTGTTTGTAATTTTATACAGCTGTTTTTGTATTACCTAAGGATTATCATTGGGTGGTCCTTTTTCAAGTGATGGTCAGTCGTATGACTTACTTATAGCTATATTAAAGTAGCTGATTGTAAGCAAATAAAGAAATTCAGAAAAAAAGTAAAAAATTATTTGTCTAATCAAATCTCTATTGAAAGGGAATAAGAATAACAGTATCTAAGTAACACAATAAAGTGAATGAAAATGCTAATAAAATATATGCAATATATGATTTACAACCGCAGCTTTTCTAAATTTCACAGTATCATATCTTATAGTATATTAATAAAAAGCTTCATATTAAAAAAGAAATTATAGAATATTGCATTTTTTAGCTCTGGCATGTTAAAAGCCTTTTCCAAGAAACTTTGAAAAAAACGATTTCTTAAACGATTTAAATTTAACTATACCATTTTTTTTAAACTATGTTTTTATTTAGAATATACTAAGTGAAACATTTTGTACAGCTGTCAGAATTATGTTGATCCTATGCGATTGAAAGAAAAAGCGTCAGATTACTAGCAGTAAGGATGGCAGTAATAATGATATATTTTAAAATGAATTCTATTTTAATATTCTTTACAATAATTGTTGAAATAGTGACTGTAACGATGGTCTCGCCGCATACTTCGATTAGGTACGTTAAAGGGGATCATTATTTAAAAAAATAGTATAGTTTTTCTTAAGGCATTTAAAACTCATAATTTTTTGACACTTAAAAGTTGTTTAAAATTTTAATTTATCATTTTAGTTACTTGACGTTTTAAAATATCTCATAATTAAATGTTGTTTTTAGTAATTTGATTCAACAAACTTCAGTAATAACTGACAATTTTTTTAACGGAGATGAACCCATACTCAAAATTCAAGTTAATTGAATAATGGAATAGGTGAAAAATGGTGACATAATTTTATCCGGAACGATAGCCAACGGCCGTTAAATAAACTAATTTAAAATAATTGAAAAATTTAGATAAACTGTTATCTGAACGTGTTTAATGTAGCACTGAATAATAATTTAAAAAAACCTATTGCACTACTTTAGTTTTATCGAAATAAAAATTATTGGCAGTCTATAAACATATCCATTCAAGGACTTACACTGCTGATATATTTAATAAATCTAAAACCTATCTGGATCTACAGGTTCGAACTATGGGACATCGTGAAAAGAAACAATATCAATATCTTACAGCCGTTTCAGAATAAGCTAGCGAAGTCTAAAGCAGAGTTACCTTGGTTTACAAGTACCAATGAAAAAAATAATTATTTAGGATTGTAGTCTGTGTTAGACAAAAGACAACGTTTCAGATCAGAGTTCGAACTTCGTCTTAACTATCGCACAAATGTGTTGGCAATGAAGCTACTAAACAATGGAAATAATATTAGAAGATTGAACCGACTACACGTTCTAGACCACACTATCAAACTGGATGAGAGTATTGTGCATAATCTATTCGGTTCTTAATTTTAAATTTGTTACATATACTTTTCTCTTTTATTTAAATTAGTTCATCATTTTTTATACTTGAACTTATTATGACATCTTGTTTTTTTAGTGGTATTGAGTGTCATTCGTAATTGTAATTTTATGTATTTGGCATACAAATTTTTAATATATTAATGTTTAATTTTAAAGTTTTTCGTTGAGGACTCCTTATTATTTGATTTGAGATGCGATCCAGTTTATTAAAGGTCTATACAAATGTAACGTTGAAACAATAAAAAGAAATTCTAATTAGTTTTTTACAACCAAAACCACATTTAAAATATGGTACTATTAAACACTAACATAAACACTTAATATAATAACAATATGCTTAACATAAACACTTGTGAGAGCGTAAAAAAGTACTACTTTTGCTTTTTTAAATTAATGTGACTTCCTATTTTATATTGGAAGATTTTAAGGGACTGTATCGGAAGGTAAAAGTCATTCCTAAAAAATAAACTTTGATCACTTAGATAGTAATACTTAATTGAGTTAAACTGGAAGTTTAACTCAATTTAGTTGTCATTCAACATTTCTCAGATCTCTCAATGAGAGAAAATTACTATTGTATGGTAAAAAAAAAAATAATGTACAGAAAAAGAAATTAGGAAAATATGTACAAAAGCGATCAATGTCTACGTTAAATGAATTAAAACTAATAAACGTGAAGTCATAATTAAATATAAATTAAAAATTAACTTAGGGAAAACCATAATGGGTTTATGTAATACACAAATTATTATAACTTCCTAATCAATAATACTAAGTTTTCAGTACCATCTAAAACTTAAAATCCCAGTATCATTCAGATCATTCAAATTATCCAAATTAACAATTTTAGAGCAATATAGAGTAGTTATGGGCATATCTGCATTCTTGATTACAGGGATTAAGATTTTCAACTGACTGAACTAAAATTTTTTTTGCTGTATTAGAATGAAATCGATATATATCATGCTTTGTGATATTTTAGAAAGCAATTTCACTAACAAGAAAAAATAACTCTCTTTAAATAATGAAAATATTCTTTTATTAAAAGAAAACTATTTTATAAGAATATATATGTGCATAATTATTATTTACATTTACGTATACCATTTTATAACTTGTAGGACAAATCGTCTATTATTCAAAGCAGTATCTAAATAGGAACATTTATTCCATTTTTATTAACTCAAAATAATTCATATAAGAATGGATGAATAGATCAATAAAATACGTTTATTTAAGTATGAGAAATTATGTTTAAATTAATGTCTACAAAGTTTCGGCATCTTTTTTTTTTCTTTATCTGTTTAGCCTCCGGAACAACCCTAAGGTATTATTTCAGAGGATGAATGGGGATGATGTGTATGAATATAGTTCTAAGGTTCAAGTTCTAGTAAAGATAAAAAATTTTATACGGATTTGAATACTAGATCGTGGATATCGGTGTTCTTTGGTGGTTGGGTTTCA
>JAAAKQ030510036.1:0-12705 GCA_010016005.3 Zanna intricata
ATTATCACTAAATTATGGTCGCTATCAATGTCTGCTCCAGGATATGCTTTGCAATCGAGGAGTTGATTTCTAAGTCTTTGTTTAACCATGATGTAATCTACCTGCTACCTTGCAGTATCACCAGGTTTTTTCCATGTCTGTATTCTTCTATTATGATTTTTAAAATGGGTGTTGGCAATTACTAAATTATACTTCGTGCAAAATGTAATCCCAAGTCGGTCGCCTCTTTCATTCCTTTTGCCCACATTCTTGCTTTTTCAGATGCTTGCATTCCAATCTGGAACTATTATTAAATTTTCATCTCCTTTTACTTATCTAATTGCTTTGTCAATTTCTTCATATACACACTCCACCTCATCATCATCATGGGCACTTTTAGCCATATAGACGTTAACAATCATTGTTGACTTAGGTTTTGATTTATCCTTATTACAATGACTCTATTGCTAAGTTGTTTGAAATATTCTACTCTCATCCCTATCTTCTTTTTTTTTTCTTTTTTTTTTTTTTTTTTGTTTAACCTCCAGAACTTATCCCTATCTCCTTGTTCATTACGAAACCTACTCCTGCTTGTCCTTTAATTGATTAATTGATAAAGAATAAAGTATAATTGATAAAGAAACCATTAAGTTGACAAAATAAAAAAAAGTCTTGTTAAGTTAACATTTAAGTAAAGATTTCAGTGTACAGATGCTTATTCAATTATCCTCAAAAAAAAAAAAATATATATATATATATTATATATAAAAAATATAATATATAATATATAAAAAAAAAAAATATATATAGTACAGGAAGAACAGCAAAGAAGCTTAGCTGAAGCCAATAATATCTTTATTTCTAATGCTTACTTGATATGAATTCAAGAATTGACAAGTGTGGATTTAGTTCTCCAATGTCTACTTTGACGTGGCGCGAGTGGTAGTGTCTTGGCCTTTCATCCAGAGGTCCCGGGTTCAAATCCCGGTCAGGCATGGGATTTTTCACACATGCTACAATTCATTCATCTCATCCTCTGAAGATATACCTTTACGATGGTTCCGGAGGTTAAACCAAAAAAAAAAATGTCTACTTTGAAAATTTATCTCTCTTCATTCCAATTTCTTTATTTTAACTTATTAAATTGCTCAAGCTACTTAAGTATGTTAATTAAGAACAAAAAGACTTAAATTATTTTATTAGATATTCATTTCTTTAAACAAAGTAAATAGAAAATATGAGAGTTCAGAAAAAAAGCAGATTGATTTACAAAAGGTAAACAAAATTTAAATTTGAAAAACCCGAATAACCAGTAAAATTTTTATGTTCTAATACTTTTATCACATCAGTTAACTGTAACAAATCACCATAAAGAAGAATTATAAACAACGACACAAAAGTATGTTTTAGTAAAAGGATTTAGTAAAGGATAGCTTTCACCCCTACAGAAAAAATCAATGATAATATGACGAAAAAAAATTCTATGCTCCCTCTGTTTGTTCCAGATGTTGTACATACTACAGTATAATGCATAACAATACATCATCATTAAAATTTGAAATATTTCAAGGTGATGAGCTTTTATTTACAGAATTTTATATTAAAAAAATAAACAGCTATTCCTTTTCAAGAATTTATGTCCATCTACTCATGTAGAATATGTATTTAAAAACAGAGATTGTTCAAAAAGTGTGACAATCTTATGGGAAAATGAGTAAGTTACAATAGTAGTTGAAAGTAGTAATGTAATACTTTAAGTACTTCCACATCTGGCATTACAGATGACGTGAACCACTGACAGAAAGCTGCACGTTTTCCATTATCTGTAGGTAACAACTTGTAAACAACATGAATTCTGTATGGATGCATCTTTAAACACCTATATCCTTAACAGAATATGCAGCTTGCACATCGATCAACTTTTCTGGTATTAGCACTTGTGGTCGACCATTTTTGGCTATATCTGCCACATTCCCTATCTCTTGGAAGTTGTTGTACAGCCACTTGATTGAGGACTTGTTTGGTGCATCCACACCATACTTTTCTGTGAACACCTTCTGGGCCTGGATATAACTGGCACATTTAATGTATTGGGAAGAATGAGTATTTTCTCTGCTGCATTATATAACCCATTTTTCTTCAATTTTCCTCAAATAAACATGCAAAAAAAAGAAGCAAATATTCTTCCATAAGGTTGTGTCACTTTATGAATAGACTGTATTACAAAGGCTTACTACAGTAATACTTTGTAATTATGTGATTGTGCATTATCTTTTATTACAATGATATATTATAGCACAAAATATAAATATACAGATGGCACTGCCATCCCTCAAAATTTTAAACATTTAATTAGAAATTTTAAATGGAAAGAAGCAAACTATAAAGATGTTAAACAATACCTGCTAATATTTATCTATTTTTGAAAGTGTGACATCCAGTGAAGTGTGGCAGTGCTTCTTTACCAGTTCGTTTAAATAATCAAATTTTTACTAATCCATTTGCAGTCTCTTTAATATAACATCACCTCTAATACCAGATTTAAAATGAACTTAGATGAAAATAGAAATTGATTTTGTAGCTCCCTGAAATTTTAATAATACTTTTTACATATAAAAAGAGTAGCAGAAATCAAATTAAAAAAAAAAAAAATTACTGTCAAAGGAAATTTCAGTGTAACGGATATTTAAAAGACAAAATTAATTTTTGTAACTTTTAAAACACTTCTCTAATGTAGAATACTTATTTTCCATTCTGAGCGCATAGCAAAATAAATTACAGGCTGTTATTTACAATTTATTCCATACCTCATCCTATTTTTTATTAGACTATGAACTATATGCATGCTATCTTTTTTCATTTTACTTCTCTGCTCCTTAAAGTGCCATACTCTAAATAAATATTTTTAGCATGTTTTTCTTAACTCACTTTTTATGGGTATCTGTAAAACAGTATCCTTTTCATGTTGTTAAAGGCTTCCTCAGCTATCTCAGTAATAGTAATTTAAATTTTAAAATATTTTTGCTGAAAACAAAACTGTTTTTAACAATGTTCAGTTAGTTAGTCTGCTTTCAATGAAAGATAAAAGCTAACTTTGGATATTGAGCAACTCATAACTGTAAATTAAAAAAATAAATAAATAAAAATATATAGGGGAATCATTTAAAACCATGTGTTAAGACATATTAAGTTTATTTCTTCTTTATTCTTGTAATAGTCCTGTGACTCTGTAATGCTCTTTTTTTTTCTCAGTATTAATTGTTGTGACATGTATTGTTCAGTTCAGTTCAGTTCAGATTATTTAATTGGTATACAAGATACATTATATCTTTTTTTGTTGATATAAAATAAGAAAAAACATTTTTCTTCTTAACTTGTTATGATGAGTGTTTTATTGAGTGGTAGGTCTGAGCACATAGCCAGCCTCCAAGACAATTGATTTCCTCTGAATCTTCATTAGTTGAAACAGTACCTTTTTCTTCCTCTAATTACTTTCATCGTAACTTCTAAAGTTTTCACTAGTATAGATTTTCTTCTTAGCCACATCTTATTCAGTTTCTTTCCCTGTTCTTCATCACTTTAATTACTTTTCTCCATTTTCTAATTCTGTTCATAAGCTATCCTTGTGTAGAATATAATTGTAAAACACAAATAAAAAAAATAAATAATGAAAAAAGAATTACATGTGTAAATATCATCAATATATATTTGATATTTCTTGGTATACCCTAAACTTAAGATGGCACAGGTCTATCTCTTCACAACTACGATTCTGCATTAATTATATCCATTACAATAGAGTATTATTAAAATATAATGAAACTTATTAACCACAATGGCAACCCATTCTGCCTGGTCATCCTCAACTAACTATATAAATGTATTTATAAAAGACTATTTTGGGAAGTCTCCATACTTCAGCAGCTGAAGTTGATTATGAAAGTAGTATCATATAAAACTTAAAGAAATTGTGTTTCCAGTAATTATTTCTATGGTAACTGTAACTTTTAATTAAATTTCAATTTTAAAATTCTGCTTACAACAAAAAAAATAAGTTAAGCATACATGTAACAAAAACAGCAATACTAAAATCCTATTGGCCCTTTCAACAACTTAGATCCAGCTTCTATATTACTCATGCATGTTACAATTTTTTTGTTTTTATAAACAGAAGTTTAATCTGTTTATCGTCTAAATTTGAGATTGTAACAAACAAATATCTAACAAAAATGTCCCTTTCAATCAGTTAGTATCATTTTATGTTACCCTTATAAGTATTATATTACTTTACCCCACCCTAACACATATCCATAATATACTCTAAGATTACACCCTCTATATTATTACATTATTATGTTACTCTTGAATGTTAATTATAATCTCCAAAAGATTAAAAGACATAAGATGATACTTGGTATACATTAGTTAACTATTGTTTTTATATGAACTCCTTCAAGATGTCAGATACTATTTGCAATACATTACTGTGTTGTTCCTTTTATTGTGACTCCTTTAGGTAATCAGATGTAATTTGTAATAAATTAATAAACCAGTTTCCAAATTTAAAAAAAATCAATATCTATTACACCTGTTCTATAAAAGTGGGAGGAAGGAAGAGGAGATAGGTAGTAAGGGCAAATAGTTTTCTAAACAATGTGCAATGTCCAAGCAATGAAACTGTATTTTAAAAACTTTAAAACTTATCATAATATTTAAATATATTATCTATCCTCGGTTCACATGATGTCAAAACCTGACCATGTAGAAAATTTTTTCCAAGGTTTAATAAATCAAACATTTATGTTACAATAAAATTTATATTATTGGTGAGAGCAGCAATAAGGTCTAGCAACAATAAATTCAGCTCCTTTATTTTAATCATTACATCCATTCAATTAAAGTACAATTTACTCATTACTTATGATTCAAAATTTTTATTATTTACTATTAAAGAGATTCCCGTTTTATAATTACAGTGCTCTACGTTTAATGGGACATCAGTAGTTGCACTTTTTTTTACAGTTTTCTTATTCGAGATTCAACTGATGATAATTACCAGCAAATGTTTGGTTTTTCACTTAAGTGGCTTCTGAATCTTGTTTTGATATCTATATAAATAAATGGAGAATACTACTTCACAGAGATATCTAGTTGAGAAAGACAGCAATAATAGTTATGCTTTCTCAGACAAGATTTTTAATTCTCTTATAAACGCAGCTAAAACACTGGTAGACTTAGATTTTGAAATGTGTTTTTAACTTTTCTGTGAGATGTCAAATCTATGCGGACCTAATATTCTTCTGTGTTTGAGCTGGGTGGTTGAACTCATTCAGTGCCCATCACAGTGCTCATTCAATGCCCATCACTTTAAAGATACCAACCACCAAAGAACACCGGTATCGACGATCTAGTATTGAAATCCGTATAAAAATTTTTATCTTTTCTAGGAAGCAGGAAATTACCTAGGTTACCATATCCATACCTAGGATACCAATCAGTTATGGTATTAATTTGAAAGAGACATACAATGTGATGAAAGACGTTCTTGAAAAAATAAATTATAAAAAACATAGCTTTAACATACGTAGTGATTTGAAAGTTATAGCTATTTTGTTAGGCATGCGGTTAGTCTATACTAAGTACATGTGTTTTCTTTGCAAATGGGACAGCCGAGCTACGTATAAACATGATGTTACCAAAGAGTGGAAGAAACGAGACAATTTAACTCCAAATGGGAAAAATATTATTTATGAGCCCTTATTTAAACCCAAAAAAATATTTTTGCCTCCTCTCCAATTCAAGCTAGGATTAATAAAAAATTTTGTAAAAGCAATGAAGAATGATATTCTTGGTCTTCTGTACATCGGGCAGCAATTTCCGAATGTAAGTAAAGGAAAAATTAAAGATGGAGTATTTTTTGGTCCTCAGTTTAGAGAGTTGGTCAAAGATGATGTATTTAACTCAGTCAGATAATGCAGAAAGTGCAGGTTGGGCTTTATTTAAAGAAGTTTGCAAAAAAATTTCCTTGCCAAACAAAAATTCTACTATTATTATGATATTGTTAATCAACTTCTTACTCCATACAGAGCTATGGAGTGTAATATGTCTTTGAAAATACATTTCCTCCACTCACATCTGGATTTTTTTCCCCAACAACCTCGGAGACATAAGTGACGAACACAGTGAATGTGTCCACCAAGACATTTTGGTGATGGAAAGTAAATGAAATAACAAAATGCTAACCAAATACTGTTGGAAATTAATCTGGGATGTGTCTAATGCTATTTATAAAAGAAAAGCATAAGCGAAATCATTCTAACACAGGTATGGCTGTGCAAAATTATAAATTTTACAGATTTTAACTAAATTTTCCCTTAATTTATTTTGAAGCATAATTTATTTAAAACTAATGGTGACAGAAAAATTGTATTTACAGATCTGTAATGTATGCAAAATATCAACTCAGTAAATAATATCACACTTAGAGAAATATTAAAAAGTTTTTTTTGTTTATCAGTGTTATTATATTTTTTCAAATATTAACCAATTAGTAATACACAAAATAAAAAAATAACATCTTTAATACAAAACGATGGGTGTTTGAACTTACAACTCAGCAGACAAACTTTGTTGGATCAAAGTGTAATTAATATAGCTTAATCAAGCTTTTTAAGGTTAAAGAAAAAATTTAAGTTTATAAAATCAAAATAAACTGCAATTCATAGTAATATATCTTATTTTTCCTCTCTAATCTAATGCAATTTTTGAATTTTCTTTCTCTCTCTTATCTCTTACAGGATGCAGAAATCTAACTAATATTCACAAATTTACATTAATGAATACATTAAAATGGTATATTTAGGGCTTGAAACTTTTCAATATAATAATTACTAATAGAAAAAATATTTAACAATGTTTTTTTAATTTACCTTGCTTTAGAATATGTTATTACTTGTATCTATAACTTAATTGAATCTATCTTGTTTTAAATGCATTTATTTTATGTTTTATAGTCATGATACTCTTTATGTATCACGATTATATCACATCATTGATGTTCACGTTGAAATCAATTATTAATTATACTTTTGTTTTCTGGATGATTTCATCAAGGATGAAACATTTTCATTGAATTCAGTTGACTCTGCTGTGTGATTTTTTTATTAATACCATGAACTACATACTCTTCAAGATTTACAAGAAAAATGGTAGAGTGATCTTACACATTATATATATATATATAATAAATATATTTATGTTGCTGAGTTACAGTTTACAATCATTATTAATTTATTTATTTTTTTATTTCAAAATTAATTATTTCTTTAATTCAAATTTTTAATAAACATAAAATAGTAGAAATCTTCCAAAACTGGCTCCAAGGCTGTGCTGAAAAAGGAGGAGGATGAATGTCTGGTAATTTTGAGTCTTGGAGGACACACTGATGTCAAGAAGGTGCGCTCCTTAATTATCAATAAATACCAAGAAATGCTCAAGTTGAGATTTTATCTCTATGTAATCAGCAAATTGTACCCCTCTAAGGGATTGGTGAGGAAATTTTTTCAGCACTTTAAAACTGGAACCTCTCAATTAAGAGAAGGATATCCCTGAGAGAAACACCTCTGGTCCTCCAGATTGGGATTGATGCATTGCATCAATCTTGGAATATCAGAACATTGACTTCTTTGGTAGCAATTAGTATCTTAAAGCAGAAAATGTAGAATTATAGGATGGATATGATGGCATTTTATGTGGCAGGTGGCATGTGGGAGGAAGAGGGCATACATATGGGTAAATACGACAACACCTTTAATATTGGAACAGGATCAAGAAGAGGACACTTTGGAACAGGAATACAGTTAATAACTGCTTAACTCAGAATTTTATCAAATGTGAGTCAATTAATGAAAGATTATACTATATTAGTATGAGGAGACTGTTCAGGAACATAACTGTTCTTTCAATACATGCCCCAACTGAAAATATTGAGGAAGGTGATAAGCATATATTCTACAAGACTGCTGCGCAAGCTTACAGTATGGTATGAAGGGATTGTAGGTGATGCGAATGCGAAAATGGCTAGGAACTACACTAGTGAAGTATGTGTGCAGTACAGTCTACATTAGAACCCAAAATATGGCTTGAGGATGATAGTCTTCGTACAGGCAAATGTTATGTTGGTAATGAGCACCATGTTCTTGCACAAAGGTATTTATTTAGGAACTTGGAAGGCCTCTGATGGAAGTTATGTGAATCAAATTGATCATGTTTTAGTGGACAAAAGAGATGGAAATGGAATAGAGGATCTGAAATTAATAAGAGGACCAGAGATGGGTAGTGGGCATTACATACTACTGATTAAAGTGAGACAAAGACTAAGCAGGTTAGTTACCAAAAAAAATAAGATAAAAAAGTGTAACATATATATTAAATTACTGGGAAATGAGAAGAGGAATTACAAACTACAACTAAAAAACAATTTACAAACATTGAATGATCAACAGGAGAAATTGGATATGGAGTAACATTGGAAACATTTAAGGGATGGTTTATTGGAAGTTGCCGAGTTCCATTTAAAACTGGATGGGGTACAGAAATAGAACAAGGTGTGGTATTTCTGTTATTCCTGATATTTATCAGTGATAAATATCAGGAATCTGTTAAGAAAAGGAAGCATTTTAAGCAGATAGTGCTGGCAAGTAAGGGTCAAGAGGATGAGAAGAAATATAAAAGGGTTTATAGAGAGTCATATTATACACTCAGGAGAAAGAAGTGTAAATTTATAAACAACCAGCTGGTTAAGGTAAAAGAGGATAGGAGAAAGTACAACTGTTGTGACTTTTACAGAGGTATAAGACTCTTTAAGAAAAGTTATATACCATTATGGGGATGATGGTGAGCAAGAGGGGTGAGCTCATGACTGATGAGGAGGAGGAACTCATCTTCTGGAGAAATTACTTCCAAGAGTTGCTCGTTAATCTTTTGGAAGAAGAGAGGAGGATAGAAGAATGACATTTGAGGAACCTCAACTTCTGGTAGAAGAATCAACAAGAAAAAATTCACTTAAAAGGATTCAAAACAACAATATACCAGGAACTGATAACAAAAGGGCAGAATTGGTGAATACGGCAGTAGAAACAGAAGGATGGAACAGAAGATGGGTGGAGAGGAAGGTGCCTCAGAGGTGGAGAGAATCAATGATATGCCCAATATACAAGAAGGAAGGAAGTTGGAATGTAGGAATTACAGAGGAATAACACTCATATGCAGTACATATAAGGTCTTCTCTAAACTGTTGTTGCAAAAACTGCCTTCACATTGAGGAAAACCTAAGGCAACATCAGGTGAGTTTACATGCAAACAGGTCTACATTAGATCAGATATTCGTGTCAACAGATGATTGAGAAGATCTGAAAATATAATAAAATGGCTTGCTATGTGTTAGTGAACTTCATGAAAGCATATGACAGGGCAAATAGAGAAAAGCTTTTTGAGATTATGGTGTAAGCAGGAATACCAGATAAGTTAGGTAGACTTGTCAGAATAAGCATTGAGAATTCAGTGTTTAAAGTGAGGATGTATAGAAACCACCACTCACCCTCACAGGTTTTTCTATGCACAGGTTTTGTATGGAAAGAAATAGGCTGTTTTGAGATGGAAATTGCAGACAAGCAAGGAGAATATATTTCCCCCACCTTCTTTAATTTGGCACTAGCAAAGGCAATAAAGAAGGTTGCAGCAATAGGTAGAGGAGTGTGTTCTAACACGACTGTGAGAATTCTGGTATTTTTTGTGATGGTGGGAGAGAATGAGGAGTTGGTTGGGATTCTGGCAGGAGAGGCTTGGAAGGTTGGTCTGCAGGTTAATCTGGAGAAGATGGAGTATATAGTGATAGTAAGGGGAGAAGGGGTTACTGATGGTTCTATTAAGATTGGGGTCATGGCAATAAATTGAAATTTGCTTTCAAATAATTGGGAAGCATAATGAATTGGAATAGTAACATGGTGAAAAAGTTATGGGCACATATTAGAACTGCTGACAGTTTTTTTTGGGGTAAAGTTCTGAACTCTAGGTTGCTATTGAGTACTCATAAATTTAGGGTGTACCAGATAATTTTCAACCAGTTTTGGTGTGTGGAGTAGAGATATGAACTATGAGCAAGATACTGGAGAGAATTTTTTGTTGTAAAAAATATTTCATACATAAAAAATCTTATAATCTAATGTAGTACTTTATAATTTGTATTATATATAGAATATTAATAATTTAGCTTAATATTGTACTGAAAGAAAATAAATGTGCAATTAAAGTTAATGTTTAAAAATAACTTATTGTGTGTGTTTTGACATTTACATACCATTATGTAAAGTATATATAGGTAACATATTTTGTTCTTACTTATTACTACATGCATCATGTGTTGGTTTATTATTATATAAATGTGTGGATATATTAAAATAATACTGAATTTTGTTTTTACAAAAATATATTGATGTCTTTTGTTAAAATGTTGTTTGCTTTATTAATTTCTATAAAACCTGTTATTACAAAAAAGGGGAAAACAGCTACTTGGGGCTTACAAGCAAATTAATCAGATTTCAGTTGTTGTTTAATAAAATATATTTTTAAATATGTATTTGATTTTTAAATATTTAATTGCCACTACATCCTCCTTTATAATAATCAGTTTTGAACAAAATTTAGCAAAAATTCAACAAGAAAAAATAAATATTTTTTATATGAATAATAAAAGATATTGGTGTAATTATTATTTTAATTCTTATATTTATTTATTGATATTAGGTTTGATAGGTTGATACCCAGCTATAGTCAGATGACTATTTTTTATGATAAAGGAATTGTGATAATGAATTTTATATAGAGTAAAAAATGATAAAACTGATCGTCAATATAAATTTATGTGTAGATTATGAATTTAGTTTGTTCAATAACTACATTCTGACATCCAATTACAATTTTTAATGACAAAAAAATCATGTATTAAAATTTCTAAATCTGACCAAAATTTGAACTCAGAATTTACCATTCTGAGTGGTAAAGAGATCTATCTCTTTATCACTGAGGAAGAAAGAGATGTTATATATATTTTACATATATTTCATAAATTTATGTCTTCTTTTATATCTTTTATCTTTCTTTATTTTTTATACTCGTTTAACTATGTCTTCCTACCATTTACAAGGTGTGTGCATGTATGTTTATACTCACAGTGTTATCTAAAAATCTGATTTGATCAACATTTATTCTTATTCCTCGATAAATAAGATTTAAAAAAATTAAATTAATCAACACAGAAATTAATTAACATTAAGTTCTTCCTATTTTAACAATGTTTGTTTTTACTTCTTTTATTTTATCTAACAATCCTTACCTGGAAATGTAAATTCCACAAATTTTGTTCAAATTAATTCATTGATCGAGCTATTATAGATAGAAATAAACATATGCACCCTTGCACAGATGTGAATATATGAACAATATATTAACAACTTTTTCAAAAATCATTAAAAGTAATGTTGGATCACAGATTTGCAACTTAGGTTTAAATCTATTTAAAGATGTAGTCACTTACTTTTATATGAATTAAATGTATTTGCTAAAACTACATCAACTTAAATTTATGTAAAAAAGTATGTTAAATAAACTTTACACTGTTGGAGGAAACAAATATCATAAAAAATACACAGAAAAATCTTATGATTATTTAAACGGAGAACTCATTAAATATTTTTCAATTTTTTTGAGGAATTAGACATCATTGCATATCTAATTAACAAATTAGAATTTGGTTAGTAATAACTTTCAGACAGCAAAGTGAATATTAAGAAATTTCAATTAAATTTTTTTAACATTAATAAGAAATAAATGTGACAAAAGAAAAAATAATACATAGGTTTGGCATGATATTCATATAGCCAACAATTAAATCCATCAATTAATTCAAATTATAGCCCATATCTTCTTTCCTATTTTCAATGTATCATACAAATTTTCATGTGTAAACATAATATAAGCATTATAGCTCATGGATAGTTATCCTTTACATCTTTCACGAAATGAACATTTCTGAATTTTATGTGAAATTACACTCTTTACAATAACTTTTAATCACCACCAACTTAACAACTACCTTACCCTACTACCTTACTACTACTTAACAACTGTTATAACTTTTTAACATCATCACCAATCACTTGTTCTGTAATGAATGAAATTCATACATTAGTTCAAATCCAAATACTTGTAATATCTTTAATTAATCTTAATGACTGGTTTAACAGTAATGTTATCATTGAATTTTTATACTTGAAATCAAAGTCGAGGAAGTCGGACATGATCAGACCTCGAAAAAAGAACTACAGCCTAATTATGGGGTTACTACCCGTAACCTCGTTATTCTATCTCGTAACGAGGTTCATTACTATATAGAATAACCTTGAAATAAACAATAAAATTATTTTATGTGTTTTTAAACTTCATGAAATTCTAAAGTAGCCATTCACATAATGTTCAGTATAATATAACTAAATAAAAGTTAAAAAAAAAAAATAATAATAAAATAGAATATTGTGGAACAAAGAAAGAACCCTAATGCTGTTTTATTTTTCTTCTTATTGAATTACAACAGTATATATATATATATATATAGATTTTAGCCAACAATTTATTCCATAACAAGTAACTTAAGGGAATTATAATACGTTA
>JAAAKQ030510058.1:3953-14061 GCA_010016005.3 Zanna intricata
ATACTAGTTGATTGTTGTACAAATAAATAATTTAATTATAAGATAAAAATTAAAGCGTTAATTAGTTCAAAGATAAATACATTATGTGTATTAAAAAATTAAAATGGTATTTTTATTTAAATTAAAATAATTAATCACATTGTATTAGGAAAGAAGTTACGATTTAATTCTATAAATAAAAAATTACGTTTTATCCATTATTCAAATATGCGTCACTTTTTTCTATTACAATTTTTGTCCTTTGTAAACATTTGCATTAGTTTATAAAAAAAATAATGGGTTATTAAAACCAGTTTGTATATATATTTACATTATGATATTTTACTAGGATCATGAAAAATATTCCATCGATGAAAAAGCGGGAAAAATCAATAATAAACTTTTTTTTTTTGAAATCCATATAACTCTGCAGACATTTAACCATTATAACTGTGTAAAATAAAATATTTGTTTTTATATATAAGTTGTTTTGATGATATTACTAAAAAATAATTTATGGAATATTATATACAACAAACCAATAAATAATTTAGTTCAAACTCTTGTTTTTAAACTGGAATCATTTATAATAAGAATATAACTGTTTATAAAAAAAAAATTCTAAATTAACCTAATGAATACACTTCCCCGATCAATCTCTGTAAAATGCTAGTCAAACATTAAAAAAAAACGGTTTTTCAGGAAAATAGATAGGAATATTTTTCTGTTTTAATGTATGAAAAAGAGGTTTATAATATGAAAATACTTCAAAATGTGACCTTAAATAATAATAATTTAAATGTATTTGAAATCTGGTATTTCTCATCAGCAAAGAAAAATTCAAGTCTAGTCTTATTTTATTTATCTAAATATATTTCAATTTATTTTAAAAATTTTCCTAAATCTGTGTGAAATGAAATATATTCAATTAAAAGTCCAATATTTAATATTTTCTTAATTTCTATGTTAATTCTCTATGTTTCGGATAATATTATTTTTGTCGTTGAACGATATTTAAAAAAAAAATTAATTTTTAAAATATTGTTTGTTTATTTACTACTCGTGAGAAGGTTTGACATTTCCTCGCTGATAACATTTCATTTAGATAAAAGATTGAAGTTTCAAATCAAATAGTATAAGATTCAGTAAATTTTGACGAACTTGTTTTTTTTAAAGTGCCTTGAACCGTTTGTTTAGAAGCATCGGATATAGGTTGAAAACTGATATCACAGGTATATAAACTTCATTTAGAAAAAATAAATTAAAAAATAATGTATAAAATGGAAGAATTAAAAAAAAAAAGTATAAAATGCAAAGTTAAACAGAAAAAATTATTAAACTCCGATTTTTAGGAATAGGATCTATTCCAATTAGTGTAATTTTGAAAAGCTGAAAACATCTACAATTACATTTTTTCAAATGTTCAACCCTTCCGTCTAATGTACTGAATCGGTCTAAGATAAAACAAAATAAAATAATAAATCTGCCTGCACACAAGTGGGTTATGATCCTACCAAACTGAAGTTAAATTAAAGTTGTGTACGTTCCTGAAATACGTACAAAAATATCATTTTAATTGTTATTTTTGTCTGATTGTGCCTCAAAACATTCTTCCTCTTATATCACCTAAAACATACGATAAATTAATTTTTTTTTTAAATCAATAAGCGACTTTTTTTTACTATATTAAAATACTAAAGAATTTCTTGTCCGGATTACTGATAAATGAGATAACAAATATAAAACAAATCGATATTATTTTTTATTGCATGTCTGATAACCGAATATCCGACACACAGAAGTAAAATAAAGTTGTAGCTAATTTGTTGTTAAATATAGTTGTTATTAACAGTTTTTTTTTATAAATAGAAATTTAATGAAATATTTATTTTACAGACGTATATTACATCAAAGAACAAACTAAATGACTAGTAAACAATAAATTGACAAATTACTTATAAATATCTTTTATTCTTGATCTGAAAATGGCTAGATATTCCATTTCAATAAAATAAATAAAGATTTTACAGTTAAGTTTTATTTCACGATAAAGGAAATATTACAGGTGTGTGTGTGTGTGTGTGTGTGCGCGCGCACACACACACACACACACACTTACACACACATTAGTCTACATATAAATGGTCACGATACGTTTTTGTACTTGTAGGAGTATATTGAAAAGAATAACAAACGTGTAGAGAATGATACACCATCAAACGTTCCGACCGCACCACTTTGGGTTGTATTATTAAATTTAAATGGACTAGCTACCTTTTCCAAACAGCAAATAAAATACTTTGAAACCTAAAAAAAATGTTGTAGATTGTTTAAATAAAAAATAAGAAAATAAAACTGATAGCGTAACAACTAAAAAATACAAGCTCTAATAAAAAAAGAATAAAAATCAAAAATAAAGGCAGCATAGGAAAGCATGTTAGGAAAGCCAACATTTCCCATTTAAATATTTAATTTTAAAATAAATTGTGAAAGAGTGTTTATTTATTTATTTTATTATATTTTTAATTTATATCCTGAATTACAAGAAAAAACTTTCTTTTTCATACAAATTTAGAATTACATTATTAAAAAAAAAAAACAGAAATTATGGATCATGCAATTAGGTGTTAATCTTATCAAAAAGGTACGGTTTTTTAATTGATCACTAAAAATTCATGCGGTTTTAGTAAAAAAAGAAAATGGATTTTCAAAAGATTTTACGTTGTTTTCATTTCTAGTTATAAATGATAGTTTTAAGCCATTGTTTTAAAATATACGCATAGAATTACTATGGGATCAATATTTATACTTACTTCACTTTATTTTTTTAACCATCCAACATTCAGGAGTACGTGATTTTTTTTTTATTAAACTTTTTTAATACTTTTATACATAGTGGCATCAAAATCAGAGTCATACGATTATCATTGTAATGTACCTATTACGCTAAATGTGTAATCTTGAACAAACTCATGCCGACCATTCCTGACGTGTGGGTAATTAAAACCCCCCCAAAAAAAAACACCACCAAATAACATCATTATTAATTATCTAGTATTCAAATCCGAATGAAAGCAAAACTACCTTTATTAGGATTTGAACCTTAGAAATTTGACTTCAAAATTAACTGATTTACGACGACGAGTTTACCACTATTATTAGATTAAACTATGTGGGTTATTATTAAATTTGATTTTGTCAAGAAATTTAAAAAAAATAAATATCTTCAGGTTAAGTGAATTATTTTAAAGTTACTGTGTGAATTTTGCCTCATTTTAAACTTTATACTGATCAAACAATGTTCTTAGAAGAAAACTAATCAATAACTGTCTAAAATTATTGCTATATCAATGACTATATTTAATGGTAAATTTACACGTGAACACGGACATTTACTCTTTGAAATAACAAAGTAACAGAAAACAGTTAACAGATCTCCTAAGATGCTTTTTTGTTTTAGTAATTTGTTTTTTCAGTAAATATTTATTTATTATTTTTCCAATGTCATCTGACACTTTGCGATTATTATTAAAACTCCTTTAGCTTTAAAGATAATAAAATTCTTGAAGAATTAGGAGGGTTAGACGTATAAACAGTCGTTATAAGAAGAGATTAGTTTGACTAAGATTTAATTATATTTACTGTAATTTTAATAAGAGAAAAAATTGAGAATAGGAATTTTTAGTTGACATGTACGCTGGCTGTTTATAAAAACGTGTATCAATGATAGATAAAATGTTCTTACTTTAGTTCCTTATCATAGGTTTGGAATTTTTAATAGCTAAGAATTACAGAAAAGAATGTCCGGTTGCATGATTTGAGGTGTTACAAAATTAAGCTAACAAACGAGTAATTTATTAGTTAGAAATTTTACGAATAAATATAATGTTATACTTATATTTTTAAAACTGAATTCACAAAATTTGATATTTTCATTTAAAAAAATAATCACTTTGTCTAAATAAAGGGCGAAATTCTCCAGTTTAATTAAAAAAGAGTATATTTATAGAAATTCAGCCATAGATATGTAGATATTTTATGTATTAAAATAATATTTCGTGCGGAGGTTCTGTGTTGCAATCTCGGTCAGGCATGACATCTGTTCATACGCTACTAATCTCTATCCGGGTAATGACCATTGATGTCCACTCTTAAAAAACAAAAAAAAAAAAAAATAAAATAATGGTAATAATTTGTCGATTTATAATACTATTTAAAAATACTTGTTTAGGTTTATTATTTTATTAATTAAAGTAAAACTAAAGAAGTAATTAACACGCCGGTTTAGTCTAGTGGTTAAAGACGTCATCGCAAAATCAGCTGATTTCCGAAGTCAAAAGTTCAAAGATTCTAGTCCTTGTAAAGGCAGTTGCTTTTATGTTAGACTATGGCAGTATCCATGGTCACCATAGAACACCGGTGTGTTCTTTAGTGGTTGGGTTTCAATTAACCGTAAGTCTCAGGAGAAGTCTGTGCTCTGTTCTAGACTACTTGTTTAGACTACGTTCACATTGTACTATATCTTCAGTTACAGGAATAAAGAATTAATTATATATTCTATTAAGTCAGTCTATCGTTTCTCAATTTTTATGTAGTTAAAATGATGTAACTCTTAATTTCAGTAAATTATGTAAATATTACTTTTATTAGTGACTGAATTAACAATTTTTAACTTTGCATTTGAACACAAACGTTCTTAATTGAGCCCTATATCTTCATATCTAATTAAATCTACGTTTAATATAAATAAATTGATTGATCTTAGCGGATACCCATTTATTACGTAATATTTAACAACAAAAAAAAAGTAAAAAGAAAGTTAGAGAAAATAGAACGTAGAACTGTATATATCATAATACCTTCAAATATCATTTTTCTGCATATCATGCTATAATTTCTGCATGCGTAAAAAATTTAAGGATAAGTTTTAATTTTGTTAATATATATATATATATGTATGTATATATTAATATAATTACATAAGCAGAATACGAATTTTATCGATCTTTATAAAAAGGACTTTCCAAAAGTTAATAAAATTAACTACTTAGGAATAGTTATCGATTCAATCTGTGTTATAAATATAATTAGCATTACCATTCGGTTAACCATATATTCAGAATAAGTATGTAGAAAATATCAAAATTTTCTCATGAATTGCTACAAATTTTTTTTTTTAGATACAGCGTAATGTATACATTTTTGGTAATCTGTTTGTTCAGTAGAAAATGTAAATATTTGAATTCAAACTCTCATTCTCATTGAATCTGTTAAGGATTTATATCAAATGTATTTGAAAGCAAACATACCATGTATAAGATGCATGAATATGTATAATATACACATACACGTAGAGTACAAAGCATGTACGTACAAAGCATGTATTAGATACTCGGTTCGAGATATTATACAGGCCGGCCCATTCCTCGTAATTTTGCCTGTGTGTGTTAATGTGTAAAGAAGAGCTTGAGTTTATAGCATTTAGCCGAGTAGTTTGTGTACGGATTGAAATATGTTACTTCAGTGGTTAGTAACAAATAAATATGTTTTGTTGAAATATTACAATTTTTAATTATATGTGTATATATTCACGATAATATTAAAAAAATAAATAAATATTTTGGCATACTCTACTGAAAAATAAAATATAAATTTATAATATAATGATAGTAATAAAAATATTTATGTGCTTGCCATTCAAAAAATAAAGAAATAAATCTAAAAAAATAATAAAATAAAAAAAATTTATAAATATATATACTTTTTAACTTTTCCATTCATTTAAGGAATTCAGTCTTGTAAATCTCCATGGTGGAGTGGTAAGGTTTCGGCCTTTCATCCGAGGTCTCGGGTTCATATTTCTTTCAGACATGGCATATTTAATACGCTAAAAAATGATATTTTTATTTCCATATTTTTACGACAAACTTCAAAAACTTCTGTGGAGAATTAATTCATTAAAACAAATTTTTTTTAAATTATACTAATTTATATTATAACAATGGAAAAAAAAAGAAGAAAACTTACGCGTTTTGGTATAATAAGTTCATTTTCTTTTAGGATGCGTAAATTTTCTATTTGTATAATAAATGTTATTTTTACGTACGAGTATCAGCTACAAGTTCATTTCATTGTGAAGTTATTTTGCAGTCAGTATTTTCTAAACTAAAACTAGTAGAAAAATTCTTCAATCTACATCAACCCCGTATTATAACTATAGGATTGATGTTGACTGGATAATCTTCAACTAAAACCTTTATTCTATTTATTCAGTCCCTATAATAAATAGAATGAAGGTTTATCTAGTACAATTTGATACCACATTCATTTAGGTATATTTTTTAGCACGTTGATTTACGATTACTGAAGAAAACAGTAAGATACTTCGTTTTCTTTGCTAACCCTGTCATGACAGGGTTTTATTTTTATTCCTTGGCCAGTATCCAACCAATGAATGCCTGGGCCATATTCATCTCTTACCATTTTGGCTATGAAAAACAAAAAAAAATCAGATTTTTATAATTACAAAAAGTATAAAACGGATTATAAAGTTATAATAGAAGTAATATTATAGTAATAATAAAATATTATCATATACGTTTTGTAAAACTTTACTTATCTATCTAAAACTTACTTTACTAGAAAATAACTATTTCTAGCAACTAATTAAGACTCATAAAAAGATATTAAATCACAGAACACCACCGAGTTGTAAATGTTACCAGGAATGAGTCTAAAATTGAGATTAGAAATGCGCCAGTTTCTTCAGGCATCTTCCTAATATTTATTCAACTTATCGACGAAGCCTCTTCGTTGATAGATTCTAAAACCTCTTTATACGATTGAAAATTAGAAAAGAATCATTAAAAATTATAACTCTAATTTCTTTCTTTAGAATTGAATTAAATTTAATTTCAAACTTTCTAATTTCCTTATCAATTTTCGGTATAAGAGCAGCCTATTAAGGCCTTCTTTTATTTTAAACTAGTATTCTCGCCACCCAAATTTCCATTATCGAATTTGCGGATGGATTTAACGGACGATTCGGTAGTACTTACAACAAAATGTTACATTCCATAACTACATTAAAAATTACTTAACAATATTTAAGGTCAATAAAATCTGCATATTACTTTGTTTGTAAAATATCTCTTTTGAATGATTATTTTAGTTACATCTTTGTTTAATTTGTCCTGTACTCCTTTTTTTATATAAGAATAGTTAAAAACTTCAAGGAAATAAACCTGTTCAGTACTAACACAAAACAATAAAATTATCTTTAAATCAATGATGAGAACTGAATAAATGTAAATATTTCATTAATCATGCATCAACAGTTGATTCATTTCATGAATCGACAGACGTGGCAAACATTTCTCATTTCTTATGTTTTGTATGTCTTATGTTTGGTGTTAAGGACAGAACAGTCAAAGAGAATATGTTTGGCAATTCAATACCTGGTCATGCAACAGGACAATGACTTTTGATATTGTTTATTAATCTAATAAAAATAAAACATATATTGAACAAAATATATTTTAGTATGTATTGAATGGTGCAAATGCGACATCAAGAAATAACAGTGGATTTCTGAAAAAAAAAAAAAATCGTCTTATACCGAGGACGGAATGGGAGCACTACTTCCTTCACAGACACTGTCTTATCATAGAAAAATATATCGGAAAATCTCAAACAGATTCATTGTAAAGTTGTAAAAATAGTTAATCTAATTAAATTTTTACCAATACAGAATAGGTTGTTTGGTAAGCTATGCGATGTAATGGGCGAAAAGAAAATTTTTCTCCTTTTCGAAACAGAAGTTATAATATGGCTATCAAAATGGTTTTCTCACAAAATAATTTCATTATTGTTTTCGTGTAAAATTTTAGGCTAATTTCGTGACCTCCCTTTACATTACCGCGACTCCTAGATTGAGAAATGCTGTCTTACAGAACAAGATTTTGAAACTTGAAATGATATTAAAGGCTGTTTGGTTGAACCTGATATTTTTGGAGAATAGCGCCTTATTTAATAACTAAACACACAAAAATGTTTAATTGAAATGATTATAAAAACTCTATATTCGTAAAATTTTTGTATTAACAGAATAAATTTCACTGTAAAATAAAAATTAGGTATAAAAATGTAGAAATTCACAAATAATCAATCTTTTAGGCAGAAAGCAAATCTTTAAAAGTTAAAATTTAAAGAAATAAATATTAATATATTTTTTTAATCAAGAATTACTTATTCATAATTTATTACTTAACCATTTTCATTAAGATTACAGTACTTAATTAAATATATTTAGTATATGTAATTACGATATAATGCTTATTAATGGATGTTGTCTTCAAAAAGGTTAAATATTTATCATAGAATAAAACGATTTCAAAACTGTTTCGGGTAATACAGAATAGTAGTATTAATTATATTTATTCGAATACTAAATTTTAATCATTTCAAATTGAAGTATAACTTCAAGTTCCACCTATTTAAAATGTACAAACTAGCTGCTGCTCAATTACAAAGATTCAGCAGACATTCTTTAATTTTTATAAAATATCGCAGAATTTATTCATAATAATAATTGTAAAATAAGAGTATAATAATAACAATGTATAATTAACTCGTTTAAAGCAAACCCAACATAGCTTAACAAAATTAATTTTCCAGGATTTCTTTTTACCCGTTTTCTTTTATCATTTGTCTTTTTCTCTTCTTCTTTCTCTGTTCCTAAAACATACAATAAGTATATTCACTTCAGTAAGTATATTGAATAGTTTTTTTAAGATTTGTTAAATTTATATAAATTTAATTTTACATCAAAAAAATATATTAAATGTTAAAAAATGGCAGACTCTTCTGAGAATTAAAACGGAAATTGGCTAAACACAAAACACATTGATTTTATTGCCCCTACCAAACAATAATTAAAAGAATTATCGATACAAATTATCATAATTTTTGTGATTAAAAATCAGATATTTTCTCTTAATTCGTCAAAAATTAATAAAGAATGAAGTTACGGATAACAGTCCTTTAAACACTCAACTAGTACTAGTATGAAATTATACAGGAATTCAGAAACCTCAAAATTTCTCAAAGTCAAATACAGACACTAATACATACATACATACATACAGTACATACATATATACATAGAGCTTAAGGTAATAAGTTTGTTAAAAGAAATAAAAAATAGGTTTTGTGACAGTTTTAAAGTGTCTTTTTTGTTATTTCTCCAGTTGAAGTATCCATCCCTAAATAATTTGTTCACCATTAGTAATGGTTAAATCGTCATCGCAAATTAGCTGACTTCAAATTCCGAGAGTTCTAAGGTTCAAATCCTATTATAGGAAGTTACATTTATACGGATTTAAATACTAGATCGTGAATATCGGTGTTCTTTTCAATTAACCACACATCTCAGAACGGTGGATCTGAGAGTGTAGAAAACCACATTTCATTTACATTCATACATTATCATCATCATTCATCCAGTGAAGTAATACTTTACGGGGTTCCGGAAGCTAAACAGAAAAAGAGAAGAAACAGCAGAGTAGAGTACGTGATTTTGTAAATTATATACTTTCTTTTTATTTTTTATTTACTTGATCCTATTATAACATCTAAAGATGCCCAATTTTTTTTTGTATCCAAATAAAAAATAAATATTCAAACTACAACACATCAGATACTTTTTTTATTATTTTTTTTGGCTTATTTTCCGAAAACGAAATAAGGGAACATCGTTCCATACAGACAACCGATCTGTATATTATAAGCTAAATAATTTTTTTTTTTTTAAATCAGTTCTTATTTACTTAGTTTAATATGAGTAAAACATTCAAAGAAGCAACCTATCGAACAAATTCGTGGTTAGAGCAGTTCAGAGATTTTATTTGATAAGTTGAATTTTTCATAAGTTGTGAATTCCAATTAAAAAGCTAGTATATGATAAAAATCTATACACACGTTAATATGATATTAGTGTTCTAAAATATGATCAGATGCATAATTCACTGTACGGAAAAATAAATATTTTCATCTTCGTATTATAAGAATGTGCATATTTTTATCAATTATGAATAAATAATCTAGATTTCATTTTCCCGGTTATAGTATA
>JAAAKQ030510080.1:0-19751 GCA_010016005.3 Zanna intricata
AAATGCCATGCCTGACCGGGATTCGAACCCGGGACCTCCGGATGAAAAGCCGAGACTCTACCACTCGGCCACGGAGGTTGGCAACTATCAGTCGAGAAATGCTAGATCTGTAGTACCATATTTGGTAAAATAATACCGATGATAATTCTTTCTCTTGTGTTACGTCAAAATTAATTGTTCTGATCTGATAAAATGTAAAGTATTGTGATAATACATGATAAAGTGTTAGCAATAATTCAGGGACGGTACTTTTATTATCAATGAATATTTTATATTCCAGTTTATATATTTCATTCACAATTTATGATTGGTTAAAAGAGGGGTATTGTTATTAGTTGGAATAAACTGCCCAATGATTGGTCAGATCCGTACACCTTGTGATTGGTGGTAAATTGCTTACTGTTTAATTGGGCAATCTTATTATTTCTTGTGATTGGGTAAGAAAATACGCTATTCTGATTCGTTGGTTACTGAAGTACTCTCGGTACTAAACTTTACTTTACTCTAAACTTTACTGAAGTACTCTAGGTACATCCCAACCCCCGTAGGGGAAGACACCCAGCAAGTGACGATTCCGGCCGCCACATCACCCCTCCCGTTCCTAGCCCAGAAGAGCTTTACCGGGAGTCGTCTGAAAGACCTTCGTACTGATTACATATCTCAGTCATCAGCCAGGCCTCGGTCGGGATGTCCCCCGATGCAAATGCCGCGGTCGACATTTAGCATCAGGGTGTTTATATCTCAGGTACAGTAAACTTTAGTGTAATCTGGGAGGGACAGGTAATACTTTAGTGCAATCATTGTAGGCGGTAATACTTTAGTGTAATCATAGATGGAGCGGTAATACTATAATGTAATCGGGGAGGAGGTGAGGAAAATTTAGTGTAATCTGCAATAAGTAACTATGAATATGAATCGTCATTGGATTTTTTATCGTATTTTCTGAGGAAATTTTGAATCTTTTGCAGGCATATTTTTTTTTTTTTGCATCCGTTAGGTGACTTTTATGAAGACAAAAATATAAATAAATATTTACCTAATTTTTATTATCAAAAACGTTCGTATGCCGGTATCTTAATCTGTTATTTATTACTACATTTCCTTGTGATATTGTAAAATTCATACCGTATTTAACAAATTTGTACTATGTATTTTTATGTTTCCTTTAAAATCATTTTTGCACTTGAAAAGTAAATAACAATTCTTATCTTGAAACTTACCTGTTAAGAAATGTTAAAAATATTGTACAGGAAATACCGTTTATAGTGACTTCCAAAGAAACCGACGATTTTAGGTCATTATAATCGATAGTCACTGTAACCGATGTTTAGGTTGCTTATTACTACTACTTTAATATATCATCTACGTGGGTATTGTAATATTGTTAAATAATAATCATTAAAAACAATAATAATAATTAATTTCCCTAATAAAATAATATATTAAAAAAAGGCAATAATAAATACAAATACGGCGGAATAAAGAGTGAAAGGAAAAATTGTAAAAAATGATTTTTCTGCAAATGTTGATTATTTTGATTTGTTTCGCACATATCGTGTTGTAATACAGTTTTTGAAAGTTCTTTTCTAATGAAAACAGACACTCTCTGTTTATACATTAGCAAATTCTGTAAAACTGAGAAACCAGCAGGCGGTTTTCATTGCCGCTAAAATTTCTGGAAGATGTGGTGGATTGATTCTTTAACGTTACATTAATTGTCATTACCTATGTCCCCGTCTATTTCTGCTAGTACTGAAGCCACTACATCATCATCTGTACAGTTTTATGCGTTTAAACATTTTTGTCCTCCCAAGTGGACTCTGAAGGGGGGCTCTGCTGCAGGATCCCAAGCATAAAGGGCAAATGGTTAGGTATAATCTGTTGCCACGACTCTCAGGGCTGACTGATGAGAGGCTGAAAGGTGATTCCTGTCGCCCCTGGGCAACAGTGAGGGAGGTTTAGTCGGTAGGAGGTGGGAGCTACACTGTTTCATGGTCGCCACGGCTCCATGTCCAGTGCCCACTTAGCTTTATGCTAGGTCAGGGCGGCTAGCGTCCTGGCTTAGAGCCCGACACATTCTGCGAAGACCCTGCAGAGAGTGCGTCAGTGCTTCGTGTCCTCACCGGTCAAAAAAAAAGAATAAATAAATAAATAAATTTTTATCAACCTCTTGATAATATTCAAACAATGTATTTGAAAATGATTGGTTTTTCAGACTATTGCCTCATAACTTTAAAGATTCTTCTTCTTATGTGACGCTTGTATTTCGCCAGGCTGTGATAAAAATTCGCCAATTCAAAGCAATTCTTTGTAGTCGGGAGAAACCTCACTCCATGATCTTTGTAACATTATTATAGCATCCTGAATAGTTACTTACTGTTTCCTTTTTGTGATCTAAATCCCGTATCATTTGTAAAATTAGGTGTTTTTTGTATTAGACTTTTACCGACTTGTTCACAGCTTGATCTAAAGATTGTAAGACTGCTATTGTTTACGGTGGTAAGAACTCTAATTTTATACACGAAAGATTTTGTACGTGTGGATGAGCCGGACAGTTGTGAATGAGCAGAGCAGTATTTCGTAATTTTCTATCTTTAATTCCCGGACCTATTTCGTAACCAACACGTAAAGATATCACATGTCCAAGCTTTCTTGTTACTTTCGCACATAACAGGAAGCGATTTAAAATTTTTAAAAGATCGGTGTTTAGCACTTTTTCCCATAACCAGAAGTTTTTTTTTTTGTTAGTTTCAGTCATGTTTATAATAATTCGTACTGTTAGTCATTCTTTTGATAATTTTCCCCCCGAACTCGTTTCTTCTTTAAATCGAAGAGTTCTTTCTAGCGACAGTTTAAAAAAAAGACCCGATTTATCAGTACTGTAGCTTTTTCGTCTGAATAGCCCTTTCTTTAATATTGGCTTAATAGTTCTAGCCATTTTTCTGACACATTGGTTGGAGCTGCTGCGACTTCACCACTTATTCTCCCCGGTGCAATATTTTGTCGTTAATGGAACAGTTGTATCCAAGTTCAGATTATTTCACGTGGTTTACGGAATTTTTCAGAAAACTTGTTCGACTTAGTTTGCATTATAGGGCAGGTAACAGTGATATCACTAGCCCTCTCTTATTCAAACCATTTAACAGCGTTTGGTCTACATCATTATATTAACTAGGCCATAATTATTTCTATTTCATAGAATTTGTTTCAAAATGTTTTTTAAATATTTTCACGATTCTTCTTTATCACCGATGTTGTTGAATGACCTACGCCTTATTCTTTGGCATTGTCCTTATTAGTTTCACCATTCTCTAACCGCCAAATAATGTGCGCCTTTTCCTCTATCGTGGATATATTTTGCGAAGTCATAAGTAAATCACTATGAAATGAAGTACATCGGATACGTAAAATAAAATACTGTACCAGCACGATATGATACGATCAAAGCAAAAGACTAACTGCTGAATGTAGTTGCTTAAGTTTATAACAATCTGGTACAGGAAGAAAATAAAAAAACAAGAACTATAGCACATATGCAGGTGAAAAGAAAAGGTGACTCATTTTAAAAATCAAAATATTTCTATAGCCACAAAGTCGATAATAACGAGTCACTTCTGTCCGATAAAATGTTGCAATCCTGTGGAAAAAATAAGTCATAATAACCAATATTTCATTACAACAGATGTAATTTTAAACAATATATGTACTGCATTTATATATTAACAGCATACCAAACCAATCAAGAGACAAGGTTTTAGCCACTATATCCGATATGTTATTGTATCCGACGGCAGTATAAACGATACGTATACTCTATTAAGAGTATACAAAACCAACCAAGAGACAATTCTATGGTCACTTTATCCGATACGTCATTGTATCCGATGTCACTATAAACGATACTTACTCTATATACCAAAACGTCTTAAAAAAAAAACAAACATTTCTAGAAAAATTATAATAAAAATAGTAAATTACAAAAATTAACTTTTAAAGTAATAGTTTAGTAACATCCTGCAGCGTTAATTAGATTTTACTTTTTCAAATTTAGATTAAAATATGAAATTTCGTGAAATGTTAGAAATTTGAATATGATTTATTCCTTTAATCAAAAAAAAAAAAAAAAAATTATATTTCTCTGGCTTTTGCTAGAAAAATAAAATCCTTGTGAGAAAATCTTAATTACCACAGTTTACCACCAACATAATTTCAAAAAAGGTGATGAAATATAAAATTAATTAACAAAAGTAATAAACACACTTAATTTTTTTTAAATTAAAAATTTGAAGATATTAAATAAAATAAAATTATCTTGGAAATATTCAATGAAAATTATTTGAGTACAGATTATTTATATATATTAAGATTCTTATTTATTTAGTTAGCATTATTTAAAATGTAATATTTTTATAAAATAGATTGATTTAATTAGAAATATAGATGGAAAATTTTTAATTATTTAAATAATTATTTTTGATAATTCACAAAGGGCGCATAAAACACTTTGTATTAGGACGAATTATAAAAAATTAAGTTTTTTTGTTTTTGTTATAAGCGAAATAGACTTATTCTGGATAATAGCAGTGGAACTTGTTTTTTTAAATAATACATTTGTAACATAATTTTCAAAAAAGGCATTTTCTTTATCAAAAGGTACAAAGGGTATACTCTTTAACAAAGAATGACCCAGTAAAAAAAAAAGAAGAGAAATATAAACTGGGCCCAGTTTCTATTTTAATTTCACAAGCTACTTGTCAAAAATTACAAATTAATACTGTTTACAGTACTTGCATATTACACTACGTTGTGTAAAATTTTAAAACTTTTATTAAAAAAACGAAATACTCAACGAACATTATAGAATAACGATTAATGCCCGATCAATCAAAATTTAGTCAAAATTAGATTATTATAATAAAATGATATAGGTAATTTCATCAGCATGTTTTATTTGCTCACCAGTTGTGTATTGTAATTATATAAACGTAATTTTATGTAATCAAATCGTTTACTAAGTCTGTTTTATTACATAATTTATTATTGTTTTTGATAGAATAATTGTGTGGTAAGTGAAATTTATCTCGACTAATTGGGATAAATAGAACCCAAAACATTCAGCATGAGAAGGCTAAAAATTGATGGTTTAATTATACAGAGTTTGGTTTCGTGGATGTTGAAGATTTTTATAATTATAACACACTTTAAAAACTGTACTAACACTTGTGTCACTTACATACAAATCAGCCGCCTTGAAGGAGTCTGTATAAAACCAGAAATAATGTATTGCAAGTAGCTTGTGATACCTTGAAGGAATTCGCATGAGACCAATAATTAACTGAGTATTACAAGCTGCATCGGATTCTCAAAAGGATTTATATTAAAACCAACAGTTAAATATCACCTTTCATGTCGTAAAGGATATATTATAGAACCTAAATTACAATATTTATTTTTGGTTGCGGTGAACTCTTTGTAGAGTTATAACTAAGAGCAAATCATAACATGTAAGGGTAACATAAATTGAAACTAAACGGTTGAAAGGGACCATTATATCAGAGTTTTTGTGATTCTTATTTATTACACACATTTAATAAATAAATAAGTTGTTGTTTGTATAAAAAAAATATATATATATTATAATACGCATTAGTAAGATTAGACCAAACCTATCGAAAGTAACAATAGAAATTTAGTACTTAGTGGTTTCTGGAGTATTTAACTTTTTTTCTGTGTTTTAAGCAAAACATTTGAAATATAAGTAAAAATTATAGTTAACATAGAAATAGTTATTGTAACAAGATTTTGTTCAGTTTTGCGCAATATTAATTCTGTATTTAGTTTCAGCTGCTGCTGAAATAGAGAGGTATCACAGTATTGCCAAAATTAAAAAATGCCCATTCTAATATATTTATTTTTGTTGAGATAACTGACTCTTGTCCAACTAGCATGTATATATATGTTTTTCCAAGTGTTTGGATGAAAATAAATTTTTTTTTAAATTTGCCAATTCCGAACATTAATTGTAAAATATACATAAATATATATATATATATATATAAAACAACATCCATTTTACATGTTTAGCGTACATATCTTGTTAAATAAACAGTCATAATTTTATACTTACGAACGAAAAGCTGCCAAAAAAATTGTTCAAATGAGGTTATATGTAAACGTGATCATTTAATTTCTAATTTCTTGGATAAATGTGTGTAAATTATACGTATACTGGATTCGAATGCGCGAAAAACTCACATTAGGTATCTCCATTTCATTTACAAATCATGCAACTAAAGGCAGACAGACGTCTGAAAATTCGTAGAATGCCACCGAAAGGATGATATTTGACAAATATCATACTCATTTGATCATACTTGCGCCATCTCAGGCCGAGAACTTCCCGAATGAATCTAGTAACTATTGTTTTTAGAATAGGAGAAATTTGAATCAGATGTGTTTAAAAATTAAAAAATATTTTCATAGCAGATATTCATGTTAATATAAAATTTCTTTTTATTAAGGATAAAGTTAGTAGTCTCATTTTTCACAATATGGTTAACCGATTTTTAACAGAGGAAATTTGTAATGTATGTAACTTAAATTAAGATCAGCACCATGATATTATATGAACTGAATATTTATTATATAACGTCAATATTTCTTTGGGTGTTAGAAACTCTGTTTCATAGAAAAAGTGTTTTAAAAGGTTTAGAATTATTATAGCCGAAAAAAATTTATTTTGATTAAAATTAAATGGAGTCTTCCTAGTAGAGACCGATTACTTAAATGAAATAAGTATTTTGAAGTAATTTTTCTAATATTATAGGATCAACTGAAATTTAAACAACAATGCAATCACCTTAATATTCTATCTCTGAGTATTGTCTTCGCAGTAAATCGTTTCCGTTCTACAGTATATAACATTCTACATAGATGTGAATTTGAGATCACAAAAAATTGCTGATTATTTTTTTGTGCTAGATTATTGATCGTGTGTTTAAATATTCCTCTTATCAATCTACAATTAAATTAAAATTTAGGATTTTATTATACTTACTATGACTTTCGGTGTTATAGTGTGTATCCCAATGCAAATCAGTGATGTGCCAGAAGTACCCTGTAACAAATAAATAAATTATTGTATTGTAAATAAATAATGAATGAAATTCATTACAACAAAATTCATACATTACTGAAATGTATTTAACTCCAATATGGGATTTTAAAATCAATGTACACATTTGTATGTAATATGTTCATTTAATACACAGAAACAATTCTTCCTGAGTTAATAAACACAGGTTTTAAAATATTTTATTGAACTTCGACGATAATTTGTTAAGTAAAATTTTTCTGATGGTTTCATTACAGAGTCAGTGGTTAGGCTTCAGTAATGAGTAGAACGTATTTTCAGCATCATTTCTTTTTGACTGAAACTAAAGTCTGTAATTAAAACACAATCTGTTAGAGACAGCTTGTATCTAGGTCTGAAGTTTAAATAATATGAGTATATTAAATTTAATTTTGATATTTAATTTTTATAATAGATGAGCTGTTTTCAAATTTCAATGATTTAATAGGAAATGTCATTAAATAATAATATTTTTTTTTGTTTAACCTCCGGAACCACAGTTAAGTATATCTTCAGAGGATGAGATGAGTGAATTGTAGTGCGTGTGAAAAATGCCATTCCTGACCGGGATTCGAACCCGGACCTCCCGATGAAAGGTCGAGATGCTACCACTCCACCATGGAGATCGGCGCTAATATAGGGTTACGTCTAAAAATTGTTACAGTGTGATTTGATATCTTCATTGAAGAAAAAGGGTTTTCGGTTTAGTTGAGAAAAATAATTACTTAAAAAATCTTAAAAACAGTTAAGTAATTCGGGCAGTTAAGCTCTTTTTCTAAAGGGCTTTTGATATGGGATTATATAGGAAAGTGTAACCAGACTTTCAGATAATTTAACCAGAAAGCATTTTAAAAAGTTGAGATCTTAGAAAAGTCTGTTAATTTCTTTATTTACAAAATTTATCACTGAATCGCTCCTCGTTGTAAAAATAGAGTTACTCTGCTCTGATTTTGGTATTTACTTGCCCAGGATGAACTTATCGAAAATGTAGTATAAAGACGTTAATTAGACCCGCTCCTCTTCGTATAAATTTCTTTTAATTTGTACACTCGGTTTGAATTTTTCAAAAACAGTCAGCACCAAAAAATAAAATTTAAAGCAAATATATTAGAATGTTTTTATTCTGAATGTAGAATTTCATCATCCAATGCAAACACTATTTTTTATCATTTTCATGCTGAGGATATGTTTATCTAAAAAATTCGTGCAGTAAAAATTAAAGCAAACAGAATTCTAAAATACAACTACAAAAACTGTTTTGAAATTTCAAATAGGTGTTTCTTCTTTGGACAAATGTTTAATGATTTACTCAAAATTAGGAATATTTATAAAATATTTTAGGGGAAAAATAAGTATCAAAAAATGATCGATAAAAAAAAATTGGAATTTTGACTGGGCGTTTACTCCCAGATAAATAAAAGATTTGGTACAAAACTTTCTGGATAATGATACTGCATGTAAAAATAATTTAAATAATACTCGACAAAAATATAAATTGCTATTATATAATTCAGCTTGTAGTTATAGAAAAAGTGGTCTTTCTATACTGTTTGCTTTTAATTCATATCAGTAAAAAAAGGATCAGATGAATGATAAAAATTGATAGCGTAATATAAGCTACTAACCGGTCGGGGCCTGCTACGCTCGCCCGACCGTCTAACCTAGAGACTCTGTTCACTGGACTCCCGACGGGTTTGTTATCCTCATGGTTGTGAAAAACTTTTGTATTTATATCTCCATTAACCTCCAGGCGTTGATGTCTTTTCTCTTTAGTTTCTTGTTTTCCCGAACCCGGCTACGCTTAGCGGAACTTGATGAGCGTCCTAGGTTCTATCTTTTCTAAGAGGGCAAAATGGAAAATTGAAAAACTACGCGAAAGGAAGAAGAAGAATAATGAATAAAAGGAATGTTCAGTACAAAACAAAAAAAAATTTGAAGAGGAAATGGCAATATCAAGGAAGTATACAGACTAGAGATACTTGAAAAAAAAAAACTAAATTACAAAAGACAGAGTAGTAGTAACCACAGTAATTGTAGGTATGCGAATATCAAATATTTTACAAATATTCATTAAAGAATTGTGAATTAGTCATTTTACTTCATTATATTTCTGTTGCTATTGTAACATAAATGTAATTGAATAAAAGGAGTAATTTTTTTTTAATGATTATTTGTAATTCACAATCTAATCCCTAAGGAGCTAGGGTCTTGATCTATGGCTTAAAAATTTCCCTGGAATACAGGAATGTATCCTGAAAATTTTTAAGTAATCAATCGGTTGGTTGGTTCTCGCGTGATATTGCTTCAGACAAACAAACAAACAGATGGAAAAATTTTCGAAAAACTCTTAAGTACCTAGAAGATTTCAATTCATTAGAATTATAACAATATGTCCTTATATTGCTCAGAAATAAGAATTACTTATTTTTATTGTGATGTAAGCTCAAAGTATTATCGAATTATTTATTTGGAAATGGTTTGTGGAAACTGTAATTAATAATAGATCTTTTTTTTTTAAGTTTGTGAAAGACATTTTAATTAAGTTAAAACAATAAAAATATTATAGCTAATAAACTAATAACTGAGATTAAATCAGTAAAGATCCTATTCTTCTTCTTCTTCTTACTATTCTGGATACGAAAAACCTGTACCTATTTTAATGAAGAAATCATAGCTATCTCTTCAGGGCTTTGTCACGTTTCTTTTTCCTCTTTATTTATAATTAATCACTTGCTTAACCCATCTACCATTATCCAATCTACATATATTCTGAAATCAATTTTCCTTGTAATCTGCGATTTGTTTATTAAGAGAGAATATATCGAATTCTCTTCTAGCATCATGGTTCTTAAATCGATCCCATCTAGACCTTTTACTGATCTAAAAGATAGCATCTCTGCGATCTGAACTTTTGACAGTCCTCGCGCAATCAACCCATACCTCAATTCCATACATTATCAGAGGAACAATCATTACTTTGTAAACTTCAACACTGTATCTGTTCTAAATTTATTGCGAAGTAAACTTCTTATTGTCCCACACATATTTTGGAATCTCTGAATATTAATTTTTTTTTCTTATATATCTGATATCGGATCTTTTATAAAATCAGTAAAAATAAGTTACTTTTATACGAATATGAATACTAGATAGTAGATATCGTTGCACTTTGGTGATTAAATCACCAAATTAACCACACATCTCAGGAATGGTCTATCTGAGACAGTACAAGACTACACTTTATCTACATTCATACATATCATCCTCTGAAATAATACGTTACGGTGGTACCGAAGGCTAAACAGAAAAAGAGAGGACTATCACCAAATATAATTTTGATAGGGATACGATCAGGATACGATTTATAGAAGTTTCATTTGAACGATGAAGGCAGTAGAAGTTTTTTTAAAAGGCTGTCAAAATTGTTTTTTAGTAAAGGTTCGTAAAACTTAACTATGTCTTTTTTGAATTATACTTAAACTTTGGTTATTCATTTCGTATATATTTCTTCCAAATGGTAATATAAAATACTACCGTTACTATTGAAAAATAATATGCCTACCTACAGTCACAGTCCTTCCAAAAACTACATTTCAACAACTATTGACCACGGAAATCGAGCAATACTCGTAATTCAGAGCATATTTTAATAAAAACAATTCTAAATGAAGTAACGCTTTAAATATAGTTTTTATTTATAAAACGGAGTTAATTTTATCAAAACACAATAAACCAATCATTGCATTTTTTTTTTTATTCGACCATTGAACTGTATTTCCGTTTTACTTAACTACTTCCGCAACTGAGTTTAGTGATACCGCTTTTTAAAATTAGTTAAATATTGGTAATCCGCAACGGAACGTAATTTTTAATTTTCCAGCTATTTAAAAATTTTTTTATTTCATACTAGAACGTAATTATAATTAAAAATTTGTAATTATGTCTTTTATATGTAGTTACTTTTAAAATAAGAATAGTGACTACACTCACCATAACCAGTTATGAGTTAAATAAAAAAAAAATATCCTTACCATTATATTAATATTATATATATATATATTTAAAAAAATAAATATTTTAAAGGTAAATGTAAGATTTACAGATAAATAATATTGTTATAAATAAAAAATTAGTAAATTAGTAGTAATAAATTCAAAACTGTAATTCAATAGATACCTGCTTTTGCCTTTTATAAAAATTTGAATTCCTTAAATAATACAATAATCAGTTTTATTACATCGCCTTTCTTTATCACTTCTTTTCAAAAAAATATATTGTAAAAAAGATTTATTGGTAATTCTATATAGTTGATTAACTGCTGTATATTTTCAATTGTCTGAAACCATTAATTTTAAAAATAAATTATCCTATCTCTTAGGGAATAATGCTGATGGAGAGATTATCTCCGAATGCATCCTAACCTCATACTGTTTAGTAATGTCAGGAATGTTGTGCAATTTTATAGTTGCGCACAAATTTTACTTGTTAAAAAGATTTCTGTAATTCAAAGCAGTAAACCATTCTCTTATAAGGTGCTGGAGATTAAAATACTGACGTAATGTATTATCTTAGTATTAATTTTTATGCCAAAATCACACATCGAATTTATTAATAGTAAAGAAGTTTAAAAAGGAGTAAAGAAAATAATAATTGTGCAATTCAAAAAATTATTTCCAATTCCAAAAAAGTATAAAGTTAGAAAATATATTTGATGGCTTTGTATGGAATTATAAATATAAATAAAGATACTGTTATATATAAATATAATAACAGGTTAAAAATAGAGACAAAAATGGAGACAAAATTAAATCAGTAATTTACTTAAAATCGTTAGAAAAATATTCTGAAATCAATGTGCTACGTAAACTCTCTGTCTCGCATGTATACGTTAAGCGAACGAAAAATTCCGTATTATTTATTTTTAATGATTATCGAATCTGTTATTGTTACGTATTTTATCCGTTGCACAAGGGATTTTCAATAAGTAGGTTACAGATCAGTTCTGGGAAGCTGCCACCAGTGGTACTGCTGGTCCGCTTGATTTATAATCCATGACGGTGTGTAAAAAATCGTGCGAGAGAGAACGAATAGGCGGGTAGGTGGGGATCGGAGGGGGTTACGAAACGGTTGTAGCCGGTCGGGGGTTGTTCACGTACACGCCGTTCAGTATCTCGCAGCAGTAGACTGGCACGGCATACTAGCTCGTTTTGCGGTTTATCTTCTTCACTGGCGGTGTTGAGTCGCAAAATCATTTTATACTCTCGCTTTCATTAGGCGCTAACGTCATTTTTAATGGATTCATAAATTTTATCTCTAAAGCGTTGAGTCCGTTCCAAGATCCCAATAAAGTTGAACGCTGTGGCCAGTTTAAAAGAGATCAGTCCCGTTTAAAGGGACGGTAACATTTTCGTCTTCGATGAATGCTTTATAATGAATTATCATTTTATGATTTTAATTTAAAATATATATATAAAAGAGTTATTAACACAGGAAAATTAGATGATTTTTATTACAAATAAAATACACTCTACTTAACAACGTGAAGTGCTACCATTATTTTATCCTTGGTGGTATGAAACTTATTTTTCTAAACAGATAATAATTAGAAAAAAGCACCTTGTTGTATCCATTGGCAAAAGTTTCTTTGATTTACTGATTTATTTATTTCTGAATTGCCTTGTTGCAAACTGTATACATGATTTAGACATTAGCTTTAACTGGGAAATTTTGGTTAGCTCAAAGAGTAAATTTTGTAGAGAGAATATAGCGTTGAGAGTTGATTGATAAATTTTGATACTCAGTAACTTTGAACTAGCTTCAGCAGCATGAAAGGAAGCAAATATAGACGATGCTACTTGTGTTTTAATTGTAACTTTTATGTTTACAGTATATTTACTGTAGCTGGACTTTTGATAAATTCTGTATCATTACATTTTATAACAAACAGTTATTAAGTAATTATTTATTGCCATTGTTAAGGCTTAAACACCTAATTTGATTTAATTATAAAATAGATTTATAATAATGTCTCATTTAAAGAAAAATTCTAATAAAACTTTGAAATCTATAATTAATTTTTTCAACCGCGTAAATAATCAAAGTTAAATAACAAAAAAGTATTTATTATTGTTTATTTAATTATAAAAAATAGAAAAAAACAATAATAATAAATAGTCAAAAAAAAGAAAGGCAATAAATTTTAAATAAATCAAACTAATTTAAAGAGAAAATACATTAAAAAGTAAGTAAATAAGTAAGTTTAAACTCGATTTTAATGGAGAATTCGCTCAGATGGGGTTCAATGTCTGGTCGTATGCAATTTCTTCAACACATTATGCTATTTTCTAATAACTCGTAAAAATACCCATTTAAATGCCCTCTATTAAAATCGTTTTATGAGTATTTTAGAACAGTTCCAAGATAGTACTTTCTTCTTCTCTCTTTTTTTTTTTAATGAATTATATGAAGCCAACTCATATTTACTTATTAAAGTTATAAATCACCGAATAAACTCAATCTAAACTGTAGAAGAGTTTAAAATCATGAAATACTGAAATAAAAAAATGTGTTTAAAATAAATTCTTTCTCGCAACGAGGATTACAACAGTGTGTGTGTGTGTGTGTGTGTGTGTGTGTGTGTGTGTGTGTGTGTGTAATTTGAATTGTGAACTTTTTTAAATTTATTAAAAAATAATTGATCATTTATTAATTTATCGTATTTTCTTAATATTTTACTTTTAGTAAATAATGTAGGTTAACAATTAATCTTTGAAACCAGTTCGATTCAAACAACCACTATTTTTTATTTTTCTGTAATAAAAAAATAAGCAATTAAATTGAAATTATTACGAAATGGTGAAACTATCCTTCTAATCAGTTTATTTTTTATCGTTAGTTTAATTTTTTTCGCTTTCTATCCCGCGCTAATATTTTAATACCAAATATATTTAATATCTGCTATATCTCGCATATCCTAATTACTTGTTTTTTTATAAACTGTTACTCTTATAATTTTCTATTTCTATACATCAGACTATTACAAAATTGATTAATCTTAACATCATTTAAAATACATCTAGTTCTTCACTTTACAAGGCTCTGACTAAGTTTTCAACACTCTACTCTTTTGAAACCGATTTGTTAAAAACCTTTTGAAGACTGATTCGTTAGAATTATATCAAACAACCTAATTTTTAGTTCAAAAAAGAAAGAAGAGAACTTAAGTCACAACCTTTTTATCTTATATCTTTATTTAATTTAAGAAAGAACTAGTTCGATCATGCTGATAAGTAGAATTTAATTTTTTTAGGATTGCATAATAAACTACATTTTAAATAGTTAAATATGAAAAATCTCAATCCTTGATGTACTAAACTGAAAAGTTTTTTCAGTTTAAGATTTATCTTTTTTTTATAAAAGCCGTATTAACTAACGAGTGTGTTTAATTATTCGTATTCATATTAAAAATCTTACTGACACTTAAAATCCTCTTTTTTACATGAAAAAAATATTAGTATCTTATTTTCAAATAAGATAATTTTAACTTTCATTTATGTTGCCTACAAATCTCTTTCTCTTCCTTACTTGTGATTTACATATATTATAATGTTTTAATGTAGCAATTGTTGAATCAGATTGTTTTATATATGTATAAACTATATATAAAACTAGTATATATACATATACACACACACACACACACACACACACACACACACACATATATATATATATATATATATATATATATATATATTTAATAGACGATCGTGTTTTTGAATTATCGTTAAAGATTTGGACTAATGTTAAAGTTGAACTTCTAAATCATAAATTTTATTTTCATGAATGAATAATATCTGTTTCAGCAGAATACATATTACTTTTTAAATATTTTAAGAGAGAATAATATAAAATATATTTGAGGTTTGAGATGTACAATATTTATCGTTTGTCTGAGATGTAGAGATTGATAGAGTTTAAATCAGGGCGAAATATTTTACTAGCTCTAAGTAAAAAAATGATCGTTATCGGAACGATATGTCTTTGAACGTTTGCATTTCATTTTTCAAAAGAATACACCTATAATAAAGTTTAGAACAAACCCCCTGTAACACCTTTTATCTCGTATTTATTTCCATATAATTTATATTTTTATTTATCCTTTAGCAGTGTTAATGAAATTTTAATTATTAATGAATATATGTATAATTTTTTTTTCAAAGAATATCTATCGTTTCTGTTTAATACTTTTGTTTTAAAATTATAATTTATTTTTGTTGTTTAATTAAATTTTATAAGCTGTCTCTTTAAAAATATAAAATAAAATAAATTCTTTAATGAAAAATATATATATATAATTTTTTATCGTTAATTTTTTTATATATTTTTTTCGTTATATTGTTTTATATTTTTTCATCTTTATTGAGTTTACCAATAAAAACATTTGGTTCTACAGATAAAAAATTCACAATTAGTACGTTAGAAAAAAAAAAAAAAATCAAAAGCCTTTTGTTTATTTTCAATAAGAGAAGGGTAAAACTAAGTATAACTTAGCATTATTTTTTTTAACGAACTAAAAATAATGTGAAAACAATGATTACTTTAATAATGACAGGTATAATAATATGGCTATTATTAAGAAATACTTATTCAAAAAATAATGAACGGAAAAAATTTTATTATTTAAAAAAAATTCACATTTTTATTTACCTTAGAATTAATAAACAAATGGATTTACGGAATGTTTTTTATTTTGCAGTGTAATATTAATTAGAAGAAGGAAGGTTTTGTTGAAAGAGATCTATCATGCAACATGGAGGACTTTATATTTTTAAATTAATTGGACAAAAAGAAAGTTACTTAATTTTTGCGTAAGGTAATTTAAGAGAGATAGTTCAATCTAGTTAGAACTTTGTTTAGTGTACTATTAAACAACTTTGTTTAGTATATTTGTTTAGTAGGAAGTATCAACCTTTGAGTTGGTGTTTGAATTGAATCTATATTATTTATTTCTCACAAATATACTAATTTGGACACGTTGTCTGTTTTAAAATCTGAAAAATTTCTGTGGATTTTTTTTTGTTAAAAACAAAAATTTTATATTCATATAGTTATTAGCTTTAGGAAAAGATCAATTAAAAGAATTATCAAATGAAGGTAAGGTAATATTTTAATCTATTTCTATTTGATTCCTTATTTAAAGTAAGTATCTGTATACGAGTACCATTTGTTCTGTTTCATTTATGTGCCATGTACCACTCTGTTCAATTTTATATTGATGTTTTGATAAATTCCAGTAAGTCGTTCATTTGTGGATCTACGTTCTCTAAATTCAACCTGCATATGAAAAGTTTTAAAACTTTAGATATCGAATAATAGCTATGAAGAAATTATTCGATCTCTAATTTTTGCGATTATATTCGTGAATGAGATAAAAACCTTGCTCTCTGTGGCCTGTTTTTCTTCAAAACTAGAATAATAATAATTCATCTGTTCCAATTTGTTGAAGTACTTGAAATTCAAAATTTAAAAAAAAAGTGATAAAATTTTTTTGAGAACTTTGCAAGAATTTTATGTGGCTCTGGATACTTTCTGGCTTTATGTAATTTTAAAGTGGTTGATATATTAAAAGAATCGTTGATGTTTACTTGGTTGATGGCTTTTTGTGATTTAAATGCCAAGCCGCGTTTCTCTTTTTTGTTTTTGGAGTCCTATAAGCAATATATATGTTGATAAAGAATGAAGGTGATAAATAATGATAAACATTGCCACTGCATGTTTGTCAGCTGGACAATGAAAAAAACAGTTGAAGGTAGTTTCGGCATCTTTTCTTTTGTCTGTTTTCTTCGCATCTGCTCATTTTTGTCTAATTTAATCAAAAAGCATAAAACCAATCGAAACGCAAAATAGGAGTTATATCCTGTAGAGCAACAACGGACACAGATCAGGAAACGTTCTATCGGTGCTGTAACCTGGGACATAAAGCCTCCAGATGCCAGGGACCAGACCGTACGCGCTGCTGTTTCAACTGCGGGAAGGAAAGCCACTTTAAGGGGGATACCGGGAGCCGGCAACGTGTAGAATGTGTGATTCGGAGGGCCAAAATTATGGCAGTATTTTATGACGGCCCAATGAAATTGTTGCAGATGAATGCCAATCGCTCTCGGTAGCTCACGATTTAATGTGAGCAATGGCCAAGGATTACGGGGCGGAATTATTGTTGGTCGCAAAACCGAACCTTGGTGTGATAATAACAGTAGGATGGTTGCAGATGAAGAATGCACTTGCGCCATTGCCACAGTTCCCAAGCAACGATTGGTGATCGCAAGGTGCGATCACTGATAGTGATCGCACCTTGCGATCACTATCACTATGATCGCAGTGATCACCATGATCACCATGATCGCAAGGTGCGATCACTGATAGTGATCGCACCTTGCGATCATGGTGTGCGAACATGAACACGGTGCATCTTGCGCACCGTGCGAACATGGTCTCAGTGACCGTTGCTGTATAGAGATGTTCATTGGGTGGCCGCGAGGTCATGAAATTGCTGCCTTGGGACCCTGGAGAATGAGACTAATTCAGGTTCTTAAAATTTGGGATGTGTTCTTGAAGAAAGTAGCTGACCATACCTTCGAGGCGAGTTGAGGCGTCACCTCTGACCCTATTTGAAGTGTTTAACAAAATAATTTGACGTGAAATGATACCTGTAACTTGAAAAAAGGGCCTGATTGGTTCATATCCGTAAGAAAAAGAAAGGTTTAGACCCTTAGCTTCGATTAATATTTTGAGTAACGTTTTTGAAGCTATGATTTCGAGACGATTGTAGATGAGATTGACAAACATGGAGGATTATAACCAATTCGGTTGTCGGAAGCAATGATCTACGCCATATCCAGAGTTATGGAGATAGTGAATGTGGCGGTATTCTGTCGCGGCACACAAGAGAAATTCCGCTTGTAAAAATATTAGACGTCCGAACATTTAACAGTGTGTTTTGGAATGCAATTCTAGACTTTCTGATTAAGAGGAAGGTTTGTTCCTACCTTGACAGGATAGTGAAAGAGTTCGTGACGGGTATAGATATGCTGGCTATGTCGAAAGAAGGAGAAGAGGTCATTATAGCTACGGAGAGGGAGTTCTCAGAGATCAATACTTGGCCCGCTGCTCTGGAATATGGCCTGTGACGATGTGCTTAGAATAAAATTTCCATCGGCTGTGGAATTGAGGCCTTTGCTGATCATCTTGTAGTGTTGGCTCGTACTGTTCAGGAGATGAAGCATGTTGCTGAGGATCACTTGGTTTTCTAGTGAACTGGACGACTAGGGGTTTGGTAGTCTCTCCCCCGCAAGACGGAAATGATCTTGATGACGGGGAGAAGACGCATCCTTAGATTGAAGTTGGTGCTAAATGGAACCGAAATTATCTCCTCTAGGAGGGCCAGATACCGAGGTATCTGGCTCGATAGGTCAAAAGTATTTTCAGCACATGTGGCTGAAGTTAATAAGAAGGTGAAGAGGATTACCTCGACGGTAACCAGGTTTATGGCGAACGTCGGGGGCCTTAGATGCTTGAAAAGGAAGATAAATAGCAATCGCGGTCACTTCTATGCTGATGTATGCGGTCTCGGTATGGAACGGAGCGCTTAAGATACTTCGCAATAGCCAAATAATACACTAATGCACTGCGTCTACAGGCGACTGCGCTTCGAGTGTTACAGGCCTACTGATCTGTTTCTCTAGAAGCGGCAGAATAGCATAATAATGCTATATAAGATACCGAGGCAGTAATCCAATAGAGACCAGAAACGACATGTTAGAAAAATGGTAAGAGAGGTGGGAAAACGTGGGGACCAGTAGATGGACATGCCATCTGATCTCCTGTCAATTGAAAGGAAGAATGGGGAGGTGGACCATTGAATAACTGGCCACCGATCGTTCGCGGTCTACCTCCACTCTAGAGAACTCCATAGGAAGAATAGATGCCAATACATCTTTATGAGCTCTCCGAAATGGGGAACGGAAAGGCCGTTTGATAGGATTGTCTCACCTGAAAAGGTTGTGGGCGTCACAATGGGCTTGGAAGAGGGTAGGAGACAATGTGCGAGAGGTTCCACAGGGTGCTCGCGAAGAAGCTAAAGGAGGAAGCTAGCGATTATAGTGGTATTTGGTCTGGAAGTGAGGGTGAAAGGCCTCCCACCGCTCACTCCGGGTGGGTGAGCGGTGAGAGGCCACGAGAATCGTCGATGCTGGATGACCCCGGGGGTACGCTGGAAACCGTCAAGGAAGGTTGCAAAAGATGAGTCCTCTAGCACGCATGGAGACTACCTTTGGGTAGTTCTGTTTCCGCGTTGTGAGAGGAGGAGTGTTTTAAGTGGGTCCCTGCTTCAGAAGGAAACTCCACACACCCCAGTTCGGGCTTCTGGACGTTTGGTTGTTGATTTTCCCTCTTTCCCTCCTTCCCTCATTTCAAATTTTTGGAAAAATCTAAGCGAAGGGAGATATTCAGATCTTTTAACGCTCTATTACATTCAGATCTCGGTATTGTATCTCCCTTTTCATCCTCTTCGACTTCCTCTTCTTCCTCGATAATACTAGTTTTTAATTCATTTCCTCCA
>JAAAKQ030510102.1:6683-19750 GCA_010016005.3 Zanna intricata
TACCACTATACCCGTCCGGTGGGCTAAATTATGAGTATAATTTGGTATATTATTTAATCTATGCAAAGTATTTTAGGAAATCTTAATTCTCATTTAAGCGAAATGTTTTAAAATAATGAGGTGGATAATGAAATTTATTTCGCATCTTCAAACTGTGTTAACACTTAAAATTTATTTTCTATGTATGATACTTTTGTGTTATTACTTTTATTCTATTTATTTCATACGTGGTAAGGAAAGTTGACAGATGTTTTCAAAAATTAAATAGGTTGGATGACGTATCTCGATAAAATTATCAAAGGAAACAAGTTTTTCTGAAAACTATCACTCCTCAAATATACAAATTTTAAAAAGAGTCGTTCAATATGTTAATTCCTCAGCTAATTAATAGTGAAAAATATGATTTATTGGTACTAATATCTTAATTTGATGAATATCTCAAAAGAAGTGGAAAAATAACGAATTTCAGTTACTGTTCGTATCGTCGAACTTCGTTAATATAAATACCTGAAATTTGAAAACGTGAGATATATACTGTATATGAGACACTGATGCCAATTAAATTTTAACCTAAATATGATTTCTACGTTTAATTCTTCTTACCTTTCTTAGTTTCATTCTTTTTTCTCTTCTTGACGCGTTTCGGAACCACTCTGGCCATCTTGTCCAAGAACGTTAGAGAAAGCATGACATCAAATATAGGGAGGGGGTTGACTAAATGATATATAAAGATTAAAGGAAAACCTAATTAAAGGAAATCTAAAAAATCAGTACAATAAGCGACAATTTGAGATAAAAGAATAAAGTTAAGAAATTTAAGAACTAAATATAGAAAGTAGTGATCTTAGCAGAAATGATAATAGTAATCTTTACAAATTTTAACATAACTATTTAAAATGAAAAATTGTTGACACGTTGTGCCGGACACTTTTGTGATAGACTTTTTCATGGAGAAAAAAATAGCTGACTTTAGTCAAAAATCGTCACGAGACTCTTAAGCAAATATATTGAATAGTTTGTCAGAGACTGTGATTTAGTACGCTAATGATCAATAGCACATACGCCGGTCACCAAATCAGCTATTGCTTACGTCACTTATAGTCATGACGTCATTTAATTATCAACCGTCGACGACGGTCAAATGCTCTGTTTCTTCATCTACGTTTCACTTCCACCACACACCTCGTACCGTACGTTCTACTCGACTCACTGCTTTACCACGACCAATCTGCATTACCTCTAACACAAGAGCACCGTCATCTTCTTTTACTGTATTGTATGCGCCGGTTATTTTTATCACCTTCATTCTTTCTCGCTACATGCGCGCGCGCGCACACACACACACAAAGATAAAATCGTTCACGCAGTTGTTATGCTATGATTTTTAATCCTTCGTACATGTGAAAGACATTGAGAAAGACATGGAGTGAGAATTTATATATATATATATATATATATGCGTATAATATATTTAGATTGAGAGGTAGGAGAAAAAATATCAATGTTCCGTCGGTGATTCCCAATACTCTCCTCTTTCTCTCTTTCTGTACCGCATATGCGCATATACCTTTACATCAATATAAAGGAAGACGTTAATTCCTCTTATCTTTCTTTCTTCCGCTCTTTTTCTCTCTTTCTGTACACCAGTACGCATATATGTATATATTAACACACTGTAGAAAGATTGTTGTAGTTATCCGGAGCACGTTGCTTTGAAGATATGATTATTTATACCTATACGTATTGAAGTGTTTGTTAAGTTGTGTATATAATATTAATTTTAAAATAATTGCTTAAATTCATGTAAAAATAACACAGCAAATTTACAAGATATTTGGATAGATTTCATTCAAGGAAATTTGTTTCATATTTTAGTTATCATAAACCAATTATTTCATTTTTAGAAGAATCTGATAATACAAATAACATAAATATTGCAGAAACTTTAGAAGATAATTATAATACAAATAATATGAACATTACAGTAGGAGAATAGTAATATAATGTAATAATATATTGTAAAAAAAAATATTATAATTCATTATTAAAATGTAAATGATTTCTTACATTTATTTAATAAAGAAAACCAATTTCATTTTTATTATAAAATTATTTAATTAACCATTATACTACCGTATATTATAAATAGGTTTCATAAGTAGTCTGTTAAGTCCTTTTAAATGAATTATCACATAAATTATAATCAGTAATAGAATCAAATATAATTATTAACCAATGATTGGTACTCATTTTTTTAAGTTTTCACTTCTGTTGGCCAGTCCCGCGACTGGCTATTCTATTTAATAAAATATGAAGATTTGCTATGAAGAAATGATGATTTTTAAGATTTTTCAATATAACATAAATAAATTTTTAACAAAAAAATCACATAATATATAAAAACTATTATAAAACATTTGTTGTTTTAGTTTATTTTTTATTATTATTCAATATCATTATATTATACTATCTTAGTATAGAAATACAAATATTTGACTCAAAATAACATATCCTTCATTCCAGTGATCTTTAATGGATGCTCAGTAGAAATATATTTGAGTTATCTACCTGCATTCCTTATCCTGTTTTAATCAAGAGGAATTTTTTACAGTTCAAATGTTTTGTAAGGACTTTTATTCATGTGGACGGACATATAAACACTGTTAATAAAAATAAATATGAAAAGTTAAAATGAAACAAATGTTTTATTTTTATATTATATATTGACTTTTGATAATACCGTAAAAAATAAAGAAAAATATTAAATTTTTCTTATAAATTTTGACTTATTGAAGGTAACGCCATATTATTCGATTTGTAACGATTGTTTTTAATTTAGAGAGTAATTCTTTTAATAGATTTTTCTTTTAGTTTGACGCCAAATTCTAAAAATGTCTATAATCTAGATTTTGATTGTTATTAAATTTAATTTTGATTTTGAAGTTTGATTTAGATTTTGAATGGTTATTTATTTATTTTTATTGGTTTTTTGAAAATAGTTACTTTTTTTTAGTTTTAATAGTACCCAAGCATTAATTAATGTTCTCCGACTAGAACAATTTTTGATTCTTTATTTTACTGCACTACTGACGGTTAGGATGTAAATTTCTTTGAGTTCACATTAGTGAAAAAATTATTTACTCCATGAATTACATCTTTTATTTAGTTTTGAATATATTTAGTTTATATTTTGAATATTTAGTTTTGGGTATACAACAAAGATTTTGAAGGGGGTTTAATTTATTATATTTCTTGGATGAGGTACAAAGTTTTGATTTAATCCTAGAATCAAAGAATAGGATATATTATTACATATACAGGATATAAACAGGATATATATTACATGACAAAGCCACTAGAAAAATACCTACATCTTATCATAAAACCTTCTATATTTTGTGGTTGCTAAATATTGAATCTTTAGTTACAGTTCAACGTGCTTTCAGTAGAAATTTTATTTGTGACCCTCAAGAATAACGTTAACGACCCTTTAGAATAAAGTCGTTGGGATAATCATCGAAACAACCGAATATATGCGTAAAGGGAAGAGTACGGAAGGGCCGATGTGTATGAAGAAAATGTTGAACGTTTTATGAAGTCTTTCCTGCATAGGCCTAAAAAATTTGCCAGGAAGACCAGTAGCGAACTAGCAGTGGCGCTGATGTAAGTGGACTGTTTCATTACATACGCGTCAATTCTGTTTACAACTCTTTTTTATGTTAAGGCTGTAAGTCAGACCACTACGCTGTGGATGCCGACTTCGCGATCAAATTTTTGTGGCATGAATATGACAATTTTCTTGATCGTACTTTATTCAGTGATTTACTGCTAAATTTATACACATAACTTCCATATCTGGGGAAGTCCTCATAAACCCTTACAATGCTAAAGTGAGTTCCCAAAATTAAAATTTTTCTTTGCTATATTCCGATAGCAAGTATGCGACTCGTTCTTTTTCGGTGAAGCAAGAGTAATAGGATTTGCTTCTTTGGATATGATGCGTACATGGTTTTTACCTCAATTGCGAGATGGACTCGGAATTTTTAATTTTGCAACAAAATGGTACATCTCCTCATCAGCATAACTCTTCACAGGATCGGTTGAAAGAAATTTCCCCAACATCGGATCGGTCGGTGCGGAGCCGATGACAGCATTTGATTGCGGTGGCCTCCGTGATCATCCGATCGAATATAATGTGATTTTACCTTAAATTTTAACTTCTTCAATTTCAACTAAATTTAAAGACTGGTAAGTATATATATATATATATATATATATATATATATATATATATATACGTGTGTGTGAGTAAGTATACAGACATGTATATATACTCGTATATTATATATAAGTATATGTATATATAAGATTTTGTGACTCTTTCTGAAAGTTGAAACTTAAGAAATATTTGAACAAAATATTATTCTAAACTCAGTATTTTGTTTTTAAGGTGTTATGATAAATTTACAAATAAACTAAACTATTAGTTGATTTCCAAACTTTAAGTTTGGAAATCAAAATAAGCTTTAAATTTTATATTTATAAAAAAAAGTAAAGGTTTTTTCATATTTTTTCTTACTGTAATTTTATATTTGTAATCATTTAGCACCACTCATACTTTATGTTACATAGATGACCGTTAAAAAAATATACACGAGCATTCAAACCAATTAAGTACACAAAGAAGATAAGTCTTGGAAAGTATTTTTTAAACCATTCTTTCCGTCTATCAAATCGCCACTGGTAATGTCTTAATCAATTACTGATTGATTCATCATTATTAAACATAACTGAAAAATTAGCCCATAAGAAAACTGTATAGGTTATTTTATTTTTATTCATTACTTAATGCTAAAAAAAGTGTTAAATGATTTTATCTGTTTTTGTTTTGTTTTTTTTTTTTTTAATTTTGTCTTGATCTTTTAGGTTTTTTTACTTTGAAAATTTATATCCTTTTTTTGTATATCTACATTTATTATGGGTGTCTTGAAGCTGTGCCAAAAACGTATATTGCAAATTTTGGCAAACTTGCGTTGTACTTCTTGCATATAGGTTTACACCATTTACTTATATAGATTAATTTTTTTTAACGTTTATGTACACTATTTAAACTAGTAATATTTTTTTATCTGGTATGTGATTACAAATTAAAAAAAGATATTCTCTCAATATTCAATGTACTACGTTCATTGATATGCAAAAATACATGGTGAAACTTTCACAGTGGTACGTTACTCCATTAGCATATCTGAATTCTTATAATTATGCTATGATTGTCTATATTTAATATTGGCATAACACATCCTTACATATAAATATTTCACCGCAACTGAGGGTAGGTCAGCGAACCTTTGACGTGACCTGCAGTACAATTTCGCATAAATTTTATTATATGCCGAACGGTCAAAAAAAAAAATTTACATTTTGTATTGTTTTAAAGGCAAATTTAAAAAATAATAGAAAAATTCGGGTGTGGCTGTAGCTGTGTCGGGATACACGACCGTTGGTTTAGTGTGAAACGTTACAGACCTTGGATGAAGTTCCTCCGAGTTGCAGACCGACCAACTTATCTGTAGAGTTAGATGAAGAACCACTAGCGTATTTTTTGAAAAAAACTGAAAGTCTTCAATGGAAAATTTTAATTCCTTCATTTGGCCAACTCTATAGATAAATTGGTCGGTTTATATGTCAGCGAGTCACTTTTAGTGTATTAGATTGAAATAAAAACGAGACATTGATTGCGTAATAAATTTAATTTTAACATAGAACAGTATAGGTGTTATCTTCACTAGTTATGTCCATAGTAGCGGTAGAAGTGCTCGCACCGTCTCCATCATTCACTGAGCGCTTTGCCAGCTATGCAACGCTCCCGAAACTGCTTCGCTCGCTCGGCACCGGACAATGATACACGTGTTTGGCCCATAACCTCCCCTTTCCAACGATATACATAATTTATATTTCCGGGTGGCTTTTCCACGGGCTGAGTCTGACATATTGAATTTTTATACTTTTTCATGTTTATCTTTTACGTATATATATTGTTCAAAATAAACTTATTATTACTTAAATCGAACTATCTCGACAAACTCTAAATACAAACACACGAATCACCGCGCTATCACTTTAAGTCGTCAGCTGCACTGAATGGAAATGAGCGTGAGTGCCAGTTTTAGCCGATCTGCACTGTAACCCCTCCCTGACCAAATTCGCTCGCCAGTGATTGAAACTCGTATTGGCGAGCCATGTAAGTTATAAAATGACAGTGTAATTATGTCTCTGAGACTAATAGTTAGGGAGTTATTAAGGCAAGACGTTCTTTTTGTTATGTTATAAATTTCTGTTTTGGTATCCGTATGTTTCGGTGTGATTTTAAAAGACGTTTCTACGTCAAAAGATATATTCTTTCTCATTTTTTTTTTTGTGTGCAACTAAAGGTCGATATAAAGATGCTGGAACTTAAACATCTGGATCTTAAACATTGACAGATTCACCTCAAGTACTAATAATTGGAGTTTTAGACTTGATTTTTACCATTTTTCTGTTTAATTTCAACAATTCAAAATCAGGTTTTTTTCTTTAAATAAAACTTCGAATGGTAAAAATATTTCTATATTATTTTAAATCTAAGAAAGGGTTAAAGATTAAGTTCAATTAAAATTCTAGGAAAAATCAGCAACACTTCGACTCGTTTTATCAAAAATATATATTTCTTCTTATCTCTGAATGCTGTAAAAGGAATTTAAATGAGGTTTAGTTATTATCATTGGAAGTTTTTAATATTTTTTTTTACTATTAGAAATTAGGCTGTATTTTTTTGTCATACCCCTCATAATCTAATAAACAAGCTTATTAAATAAATTCTAGATTATTTAAGCCATAATTGATTATACTTAGAATATGGTTATACTTGGAATATTTAGTGCTCATTCAACATAATGCAATGAAATTAGTTCAATAATCCGTTTCTTCCACTTTTCAGAATTTTTATAACATAGTTATAAATTAAATTTATCCCTTTATTGCTGCTTATTTATCCCTGATTGCTGCAAAATCCCACTGCAGTGGAATTTTGTAGCAGGACACAGGAAAAAGAATAGGTTTCTAATTCTTTACTGTTTATTCAAAATCAGGGCAATTTAGATCTGTGTGAGATCTGGAATATCCCTTTTTTTATCTTCTCTTGTCTTGTTATCTGCTTGCCTCGGAGAGGGGGCAATATGGAGTCACCAGTCGATTATCGATACGACACACCTCGCATGCCCCACCTCCCGAGTGGAGCTGTCCACCCCTCACTCCCCAAAGGAACGAGTCAATGTCCTTATAGTCTATCCGTCGCTTCCTTGTTCCTTATCATTCCGATGACTAATCCCTCAACGACTTTCCAGGCGTCAACCGAAGACATCGAATATAAACCCAAAGAATCCGGAGTCAGGTGTCGCACCTCTGAGACTCTCCTCTGTGCCGCCCATCTTGGGAATTCAAATAGCATATGTATAGGGGTATCCAACCCCTTCACAGAAGGAGCATACGGTTGATTCTCTCCTCCAAAATCTAAATAAATACGAATTAAAACATCCGTGACCTGAAAACATTTGGGTCATATAGTAGCCTGCTTCCCCATGCCTGCAATCAAGTCAAGTCCGGGGTTAATTGCTTCGTCCAAGCAGTCTCTTCTCCAGACCCCCACCTTTGTCACCACCCCTGCGTTATGATATACCGTGCCACCACTTTTCCAATCCCTTGATGTCTTAGGGAGCCCCTATAAGTCTATCTCTTTTTTTAACTATATTTTTCCACATGCTTCTTTTTTCATCGATCTGCCGTATAACCTCTTTATTTGTCACTTTATCCACCCATCTAATTTTTAACTTTCTTCTGTAACACCACATTTCAAAAGCTTCTAATCTTTTTTTCTCAGGTACTCCAATCGTTCAAATTTCACTTTCATATAAAGCTACGCTCCAAATATATACTTTCAGAAATGTTTCCTGACATGTAAATTAATTTTTGATGTAAGCAAATTATATTTCTGACTGAGGGCTCGTTTCGCCTGTGTTATTCGGCATTTTATATCGTTCTTACTTCGTCCATCTTTAGTAATTCTACTTCCCAAATAACAAAATTCTTCTACCTCAGTAATCTTTTCTCTTCCTATTTTTATATTGAGTAGTCCATCTCCATTATTTCTACTACATTTCATTACTTTCGTTTTGGTCTTGTTTATTTTCATGCGGTAGTTGTTGGGTAGGATGGGTAGGACATCATCCGTGCCATTCAAAGTTTCTCCTAAATCTTTTTTACTTTCTGCTAGAATTACTACATCGTCAGAAAATCGTATAATCTTTATCTTTTCATCTTGCACTGTTACTCCGGCGCTAAATTGTTCTTTAACTTCATTAACTGTTAGTTCTATGTAAAGAATAAAAAGTAACGAGGATAAACATTTGATAAATTAATAAAAAGCGACGTTAATAATCATTAGTAAGTAGTAAAATAATTTTCACAATTGTTGGGTATTTGACCAATTTCACGTATAAAATAAATGATAACGTTGGTGTTATGTGATGTGTTATGGCATTTAATGTGTTACGGAATATTAACACAATTAATATTCCGTACTTCAGGGGGGGGTTTTCATGCGCGACACATTACCGGCTAGATTAAAAAAATTCAAGTCGGGAATAGTGAACTTAGACAGCGTAGCTAATCCTGGGACGCATTGGGTTTGTTATAAAAGACGGGGCGCCAACGCGGTTTATTTCGATTGTTACGGGAATTTACGCCCACCTAAAGAGTTAGTCCGTTATCTCAGATCCTCCGGGGAGAATGTCGACATTAAATATAATTTAGACCGCAGACAAAAATTCGATTCATCCGTATGTGGGCGTCTGTGTTTGAAGTTTTTAATATGTTCTTCTGAAACCGCGCGCAAGATTTCGAAATCGAGATCTAAACTTTGTTTACCGAGGACGTCAAATAAGACCGGGATGATGATTAAACAAATTTTTGTTTCTTTTACTTACTAAATGTAATTTTAAAAAGTTAACATCCATCTGTTAATACGCGACATCTGTTGTTTTGCAAAAATCAAAATATATATCTAAAATGAAACGCCGCTCCTGCTGTATTTAGTTTTAGAATTTTTTTGCGAGTTAATAAATCGTTTTGCTAAGAAGAAAAAAGTAGTTTTCATTTCTAGGTATAAGATCCCTACCCTTCCTCTTTCCCGACAAATAATTTCGCTAGAAATATTTAAATAAACATATGGAATGAAATAATCAGTCTAGAATCCGGAACAAAATAGTAATGATCGCGTCGATCGTAACATTCTGCGCGGCGGTGGCCATCACTCTCGCGGACGTATTCGAACCCAATAAATTTAGGCACTTGAAAGGTATAACGCGAGTTTGATCGACGAAAAGGCGATTGGAGACGGCTTGAGGTTGTTTCAAGAATTTTTTCATCTTTCCAAAGACGGAAAATTGAACAACGAGACCGAAGCCTTTACGCTCACACCCAGATGCGGCGTGGCAGACTTGTGGCCGTACACGACTTTCAGAATCACATGGAAAAAACGAAATTTGAAATGGCACTACCAGTTGGCGACACCTAAAAAATTGGAAGTGGCGAGAGTAGCGTTCGCTGAATGGGCAAGATATACGCCGCTGTCGTTTACTGATGATTACTACACGTACGACATCCTTATTTCAGATAATTATAGCATCCACACCTGCGCCAAAAACGATAGAGTTTGGTGTTTGAAAAAACTCGACGGACCTGGCTTTTCTTAGCGCATGCATTTTTCCGCAACACCGCCAACACGCCCATAGAGATCCACGTAGGCGACGAAGAGAACTGGAGTTATGACCTCGAAGGTAAAGCGGAGAACGGTAAAACCAGTCTACTCGTCACGCTAATGCACAAGATACGACACACCTTGGGTATTCATCACTCTTACAATAAGAATGCGCTCATGTACCCCTACCTGAACGGACGTACAAACCTGAGCGACGACGACATATTAGTCGTGCAGTCCCTTTACAGTAGGGGAGAAACAACAACGACGACGATGACTACGACACCCGTCAGACCTGTTCGATCGCAGCCTTCTGACATCATCAACGACGTGTGCGCGATAAAAGAAGAGAATGGCGGTAGAATACATTATTTGCTCGCCAACGTAAAATTCTACGTCGCCTACAAGAATAAGCTGTGGATAATAGATATCTCTGAAGACGGCAAACACGAAACAAAAAATTACTACAGGCCGATGACGATCACCGATCGATTGAAATTTCTTTCTTCGGATTTGTTCAAGGGGATGGATGCGATGTATAAGAAATGATAATCCGAATGGAGAAATGGTAATAATCGCAGACCAAAGGCTATACGCGTTCAACCTTCATACCCAACAGCTGGTGGGAAGATACCCGAAAAATTTGTGTTCTCAATTTAATATCGTCAATGGTGTAAGATCAACGGGATCGTGAATACATATACGGGAAAAACTTATCTCATACACAATGAAGACTTCGTGTCAGAGATAGACGAATGTTCTTTTACCACGGTCAGAACATATCTCGTCTCAATCTGTTTCCAGGAATATCAGCGGTCATAGACGGCGTAGAACGCTTCGACAACGGCTTACTTTATTTTTCAAAAACGGAAACTACATGCGTTTAACGAGTTCTATAAAAAATTGACAAAATTTGGACCACGGACTCTTCAGGCTGCTGCGTTACAACAAAGACATTTTAAAACAGTTCATCGAATTCATCACCAAATATCATATTTATCCTAAAAATTAATCAATTACTTTGTATTGATGCTTCCATTGTTATGTGTACTTATTTTAATAAGGAAAATTAATATAGTGTTTGTCAACTACCAGCGTGTTTATTTTTTTATTCGCCTTCCTCTTTCAAATACAAATCGAATAATTCTCATCAGAAATCTAATTTAAAAGAAAAATAGTCGGAAAAGGATTTTTTTTTTAATTTCGGAATAATTTTTTATATCAACGTCCGTCGCTTACATACTATGCGGATCGAACCGAGGGATGGATAAATAAAACAGAAAATATTTATATTACAATTAATTATTTATTTCATAGCTGTTAGCGTGCAGGCTATGTCGGAAGCGCGCACGCTAGCGCGCAGGCTTTTTTGGTTTTTTCGTGCATTTTACAGACTCTCTTTCACGCTTTTCGGGCTTTTTTCAACCTTTCCAATAAAGTTGTCAAAATTAAATCTGTACGGCCCTTTATCGACGTCACTCTCCTTATCGATTACCACGAACTCATTTTTTGTTCGGTTCCAAGCCTCGTACATATTTCTTTAAACTTTTCAATTGACATATCCAGCGCCACATGATCGTGAAATATATGCCTGATTTCTTTCGTCCTGACGAAAGACCATAAGAAAATTCGCATTGTCTCGGACCAGTTCTAAACAAGAAAATATTTTGTACTAACAAGTAATAATTTTTTATTTACAATGAAATATAAATTTATCTTATTCTAATACATATATTTTATACAATGTAATACAATATTCCTTTTACCTAATATATACGATTTATTATTTACACTTTTAATAGCTCCTCAACCTAGACATTAACATATATGTTTCTATAATACCATTCATTTATATTTATTATCTTTTCTAATGTTATTTCATATGGTACACGTATTAGTTTCAATTTCTTTCTGATGTTTATCTATTATTTTCGGTAGTCCTATGGTATGACTTTTTAATGTTTATTAACCATTTCGTTGTTGTAATCCGGTTTTATACGGTGCAGCATGTGTAGTTTGGTATTTAATCTTTGTTGAACCACCTTGTAGTAATCTCTGTCTACATATTGCGTATACTTCTATTTCTATTTCTCCTTTTATCCATGCTACTCCAACTACTTATTTTATTTAACGCTTTCACTATTGTTTGCTATTTCATTTTCTTTTCGTGCGATTGTCCAGAAATTTGTATATTGCTATGGTATTGGTACTGGATTTTGGTTTGATGAAAAGTCTGTTTTACTATGTAGTGTCTGTTTTACTATGTTGTAATATTATTTGCTTGCTTTATTCTATATATTGTGTGTAATCGTCGGTTTTCTATGTTATGTATCCGTCTTTGGCGCCTTTTCCTGACGTACCTGACATTCGTGATTCACTTGTGTCTTTTTTTACTTTTTGAAGGTAGGCTTTTTTGAACGTCTTTTTGAGGATTCGGCTCCCATTTGTTGTACTTCCATTTTTCTTTAATTATTTTCTTAATTTTGATGTCTGTTATATCTTCTGGGGTATATTTCAATTATATTTTCATCTACTGTGTTTCGTTCGTCTTCTTGAATTATATTGCTTAGTATATCTTCAATGTGGTATATATTTACTAGACTCATATATATCGGATTTTTAATACCCGGTGGTTTCTCTATCTGGTTCAGCTCTATGAATTTGTTTATAGTAAAATCGTCTGTTCTGTGTGCTATTGTCTTTCTAAATTTAAATATTTTTATTCTTTGGTTTATCTGGATTTCTTCGTTAGCTAACTATCTACATTAGCCGTTATTTTATTTCCTGTTGTTATGTGTATTAGCAGTCTTTTTATACCTTCATTTTCTCTATGTTTTATATCAATTTTAATTTTTTTTCCTTCTAGCAATAACGTCCATGTTCCGACGTTTATTGGTGTTATTATTGGTTCTTCAAACAGACCTCCAGTTGCTGTTTGTAATTGATCCAGGTGGAACCCGCTGTTGTCTCTCTCCCTTGGTATTTCTTCTGGCATTGTTTGTCCTAGTAAGTTGTCTATTATTAATGATTTACCTGCGTTTGTATGTCTTTCCAATACTAATCTGTTAATTTTTTTATATCTTTACATTTCATTATTTCGCACCATGACATTAGTTCAATTATATCTATTTGGTTTTCTCTTATCATATGAATTATCCATTTTGCCCTGTCTATGTCTTCAATTTCGTAGTCTGTTGTATATGATATATATATATATATATATATTTATATATATATATATGTGTGTGTGTGTGTGTGTGTGTGTGTGTGT
>JAAAKQ030510113.1:8306-19750 GCA_010016005.3 Zanna intricata
ACACACACACACACACACACACAAACATATTTATACTCATTCATTCGCTCATATGCATTTCTGAAGATGGTATGTAGTTCATTTAATATTTTTTTTATGTTTTACAATAGAATATCGATTTGACTTTTAGTTGCTGAATAAATAACTAAATTGAAAAGCTTAACTTAATTATTTTATGAACCTCCAAATCAATCAAATTTTTACAAATAATAAAAGTAAGTTATTGGTAGTAACTAATACTTTTAGCTCAACTGAACTTTGGAAGTGTACATAAATGACCCTTTAAAACAAGAAATTTTTTTTCAAGAATGACAAAACATTTTCAAATACTCTTATTTAGAGATAATTGTTTACAACAATGAAATTATGATAAATTGTATATAATATTTTTATGTTTAGTAACTAATTGCATGAAGTAAACACTCATACATTCATGAGTATGTTTTGATCACTCATTAAAAAATATTTTCTGAAAAATTTAATTTCATCTCATATAATTTTGTTTATAGTTATTCATAGGTCTCATAATATTAAATTTATGGTGAGAAAAATTCTCTACTTTGAAAATAATGTAAGAAAATCACATTTGAAAAGAACACTAACTCTGAGATTAAAATAATTTAATTTTTCTTTAAACAGTGGTGTCAGTTTATAAAAAGGAAAATATTTCTAGAAATTCATATGTTCTAGATAGTTATCAACAATAAACAAAATGACTTTCCTCAATGGCTTGCATAGACCATCACAGAGACGAAATCATGGCTTTCTAAGAAATTAACTGAGACTCAAATGTCTCAATGTAATTCACGAATATAACCAAACTATCATTTTTGTAGCACTAAAATATGTTAACAACTTATTAGATAATCTATTTAATAATAATATCGATAATATATATATAATGAGCTTATCATCCTGTTACTTTTGGAAGTGACAAGCGAATTGTGTCAGGTCTCTTACAACTATTACAGTTGAGCACTTAACAGACATACAATAATACTATTATTACTTGGTAGTTGTAGGCATGTTTGACCCTATATTAGAATTAATATCATTTATGGATTACTCCCATTGTTTTAAATGTTAATAGTAACCATAATTAAGAACATAGACGATAAATTAAATAAGTGCGACCTTTTTTTTGCAGTTAAGAGAATTATTGAATCTACAAATATATAATTAATTATAGGTTCTTCTAAACCCTCAAAGAATCTACAGTTCTTGTTCAGAATTATTAAACAAAATAATTCAAGCAGATTTTAATAGTAAATTTTTTTAATGCATTTACATGATTTTCATTATGCTACTAAAAGCATACCAAGGCATGCTAGGTTAAAGCATGTGTAATATTATTATAAACATTTATAGATGAGTGTTTACATTAATCATCATTCATGGGAGGTAAGATGAATCACTAGTATCTAATTGTCTTCATTTTTTCTCATGAACAATCTATTTTTCTTAATAGTTTTTGTTTTAAATGAGTAGAAGTGGAAGTCTTTTTTAGCATATGTATTCTTTGTTGAACAGTTTACATATTTAATATCACTATAGATACTAAAATTCTAATCACTCAAAGCGGCTGATATTTATTAGTTAATTGTAACTCATCTAAGTCCTTTAAGCTTATTACTAAACAGAAAAATAAATAAATACTTTCATATTCGGATGTAATACACACAAACATTAGTATTACATACGTTATTAATGGTTACCATACTTGAATTTGTAAAAATTGTTGAAATAATTTAAACATAGAATCCATACTATTTTAAGATTATTTGAACTAATATTAATAAAAAAGAATCACCTAGTAAAGGAATAAAACAAAACTAATAAAGTGAGAGACTTTTTTTGATCCATAGACCATCTTCAGTCTTGACTTTATTGAACTAAATACTCATAACACTCTTTATCCATCAGTTCCTTTTGTACTGTTAATTAAATGAGCTTGTTTTTTTTCTTCTTTTTTTTAAGTAAAAAAGAAAACACAGGGGATATGATCAGGTACACTTTTTCTTTTTAGATAATGTTTTATTATTGCTACATCAACTGAGTTATTCAAAAAAGTCAAGATTAAGAATGATCTGTGATTTAAGTTTGAAAGATGTCTCTAAAATTGGTTGGTTCTGTTCAGTTAATCAGTTAGATGGTCCATTTGTTAATTTTCTCATAAGTAGAAAAAATTTTCTTTTAATGGTTAGCATCATTCAGCACACCGATCCACTGACCTCCATAATGCAGTGGTAGTGTCAACACTGACCTTCATCCAGAAGGTTTTGGGTTCAAATCCAATTCAGAGTTGGCATTTTTCATACCATACAAAAGTCATTTTTCATCTCATTATCATTAATAACTGTAATTGAGTCATTTAAGCATTACATAAAGTATCATTTAAAAGGTAAATGTAATACATTTTTAAAGGTGCATTGGCTTTATTTAAAGGATGTAGATTTACTAATTTGTATGGTTGACATTTTAATCTCTTCCTGTATTTTATTTTTATTTAAATATCTTATCTATTTTCAAAAAATTACTTTGAAAATTTTATGAGAAAATTTAAAAATCAGCAACTTAAAGTTCTCATCTGGTTTAAATTCAGAACTTTCCTCCAACAAAATTACAATTTAAATTACTATTATGTTTTACTTATTTCACTGCACAATGCAGTCCTTATTAAAATTTCTACCTAAAAATACATTATATTTAGAGAATTAAAGTATTTATTTAAGTAAAATTTACAGACTACATAAAAATAAGGAAATAAGAACAAACATATTTTGTAACTACATGCTATCTTACTTTTGTTTATATGTATTATAATTATCTATAAATAATGTATGATGTATAATGTGAATAATTAAATGTTTTTATATTAGTTTAAAGAAACCACCGAACCTTCACTATATCAAGAAAAGAATATAAATCTCTCGTAAATAATTTTCTTTATCCACTTATAGCAGATTTTAAAAAATATATTATTAATTTATATTAATAGACAGAAAAAAAAAATTTTTATTTTTACACAGAAAGTTGTTATCAATCTTTTTTTAGATAGTAAAATTAGATATTAAAACATTGTCTGTTATAACTGGAAAAAGGAAGTTGTAATAAAAATTCTTGTAATTATTAATTTCTAATTGTAATAATAATAATAATAATTATATTAGATAATGATAAGGTACCTACACCTTACTGTTGTGTTATGTATAGTTTTTCCTATGTACAGTTGAGGATTATAAAAAAAAATATTGTAAAAATTAAAAATAATTTGTATGAATTCTTTGCCTGCTTCTTTAATTACCATTCTATGTTTATTAATAATTTTGAATACCTTGCATGTTCACACCATCTTTCTTTAAAAATATCAGAAGAAAAATTAAATAGGATCTTGTGGAACCAGATCATCATAAAATGACATATATGTACATTAATAGCTACAGCCCAGTAGAAGTATCACTAGTGTCACTGTGGAATATAAATCTCTCATAAATAATTTTCAACTTTTAAATTGAAAATATTAATGTGAAAATATCAACTTTTAAATTATAAAGAGATTATCTGGGTAAGGATTAGAGCTGTGATAGTCATCAGTGAAGTGACTTCAATTCAAAACAAAGTTGACTTGTTTTCTAAGGATGTTTAGAAAAATTATCACTTCTGAATGGTATTTAAATTTCTTTTACTTTTACTTCTCTTCATCTTAGCAACCATCTAGCAGTAAATACAAATAAATTGATCTTTACTTTAATAATGCTAGTTTCATTAGAATTCCATTTGATCTATCGTTTAATTTTTATGTAAATATTCTATCATTTTGATCACTGGAATTAATTTTTATTCCGTTCAGAACCCACCATTTTATAGATTTGCTTGCAAGATGCTCAGCTTCAGTACCTTTTGAAAACAAGATCTATTTAAAAATTTACCTTCCACAGTACATAAAATAAATTTATAGCGTTTTATTTAGATTGGAGTATAAATCTATGTTATCTGAATCCCATAAGGAGTAGATGGGTTGGTGTAATACAATATGGCAACTAGAGAAACTATTACAGCATTTCCTGGTGAAAAAAGAAGTACTAGAGAGGAGAACCTGAAATGGAACTACTGGAAAACAAAATTCAGATCGATAAATAAAACAGAAAAGAGGTTACAGTTCATGTTACAAAAATAGTAGTAATGCAAATATATGAAAATTATGTTTAAAAAAATAATAAAATTAGTGGAAAATACATTATTTCTAAGATGACTGAAAAATATCTGAGTGAAAATTTAATTATACATTACACAAACATGCAAAAAAATATCTGGGTTTATTTAAGCTAGATTATTTAAAAAGTCATTAACTGGGAAGTTTTTTCCTTAGAAAATTTCTTAATTCAGTTTTAAATATATAGGTTCAGAAGATCGTGTTAGTTAATTAAGAACTACCGTAATAAAATGAAGGCCTGTTCTCTTAGGCCAAACTGTTGTGCTTTGTACCTAAAAATTATTATATTCTAGACTTTATCTTAACATTAACAACAAAAAAAAAAGGCTAAGGATCTTTTTCTTAATGTTTTGTTTTAGCACAATCCAAACAAAATATTATTTTTTAATTTAAATAAAATGTTAAATTTTTTCATCAATTGTCTTTGTTATCTTCTTAATTTGATTTAATAAAAAAGTATAAAAATTTCTTTTTACCAATTAAAATTTCTGTTACAAAAAATTTGCACTTACTCGTATTTTGCATCAACATGATCATCACTAAATATGCAAAAGTGTCAGAAATTAAACACAAACAATTTTTTACACTTTATCAGTAATTAGTTAAAACAAAATGTTAGTTTTACATCAACTGAGAACTAAATTATTGTTATTAGGTAGTTTACTTAGTTAATAACACTGGTCAACAAAGCTTTTGTCACAAAGCAACTAAATTGACATTCTAAAAGTACTTTATTCACTGATTTCAAAAATGTTCTCAGAATTTTTCTATCACCCTCCATTTTGTTGTTATGCCCTATTTATAATTACATATTACAGTCATTATTTATTACATTACTTTACTACATTACTGTTACATTATTTTTTTTACATTGCATTACATTACATTATTTATTATTTATTACATTATCTTATTATATTATGATTTAGTAACAAAATATTGTTACATATTATTTCTGATGACTTTTAGTAAAACAGAATTTCTATTTGTAATAAATATTTATAGAGATTAGTCATAACTGAGTACAGTAATTATATTTTTTACAGCAATGACTCATGCTGACTGATGATTCAGAAATGTATTACAACTACAGCTAATCATAAGAGTTGCCAGTTTCAGGCAGTGTGCATTCATATTTTGAGTAATAAGCATTCAGATACATCTTATGTATTTCTTTCAGTTATGTATTTTTTTGTTAATTTACAATTAAATAATTTTTATGTGTTTAAAATATAAAGTGACACAATGCCTAGAAACTGTGTAAATAAACAAGACTCTTTTTGTTACATTGTGGCAAGTTAATGTTTAAAAAATAACCACACATATTTACTCCATACATTACAAAGTGTTGGAAACTTTACTTTAGATGTAAAGTTGGTGACCAATATAAGATCTGGGTTCCTCATTATTGTTGTGTTTTGTGTCACTCCTTCAAAATGGGTTAAAGGACCTCAATGCATGAAATTTATTGTGCCAATGATCTGGAGGGAATCAAGAGATAATTGCACAGACTGTTACTTTTGTTTGACAAATGTTTGTGGTATCAATTCTAAACCAAAATATACTATAAAATAGTGATGAAACTGCCTGTGCCAAAACCTCCTGAAAGTATAATACTAAGTGATGATGAAACAGAAAATAAATTTGATAATGACAGCGGTGATGATGATTTAACTAGTGATCCTTCATTTCAAGCTTCAACTTCTGAACCCCACTCTCTCACTAAGGAAGATCTTAATGATCTTGTTCGAAATTTGAACCTTTCTAAAAGTCAAGCTGAAATTTTGGGCTCCAGATTAAAAGGTTGGAATCTCCTCCAACATAAAACAAAAGTTACTGCATTTAGAAATAAACAAAGTGAATTTGAAAACTGTTTTTCTGTTGAAAATGAAGTTGTTTTCTGTAATAATATTGGTTGTCTTATGGAAGCCCTTGGTCATGAACACAAAATGAGGAATGGCATTTATTTATAGATTCTTCAAAGAATATCATGAAAGCTGTACTTCTCCATAGCAGAAACAAATATCCATCTATACTACTTGCCCACGCTGCCAAAATGAAAGAAACTTATGAAAGCATAGAACTGTTACTGAACAAAATAAACTATCAAAAATTTGAATGGCATATCTGTGGTGGTTTAAAAGTTATTGTACTGGGACTACAGCTTGGTTACATGAATTATTGCTACTCTCTTGTGTGAATGGGACAATAGACAGATGTAATCACTATGTGAAGAAGAATGGCCTAAGAGAGTATGTTTTAATCCTGGAGAAAAGAATGTTGAAATCAAATCAAATCATTAATCAATTAGAATGTTGATCCAAAAAAAATATATTTGCCTCCACTTCACATAAAACTTGCTCTTATGAAGAACTTTGTCAAAGCTATGGATCGAAATGGGTCAGGGTTTGCTTATTTAAAAAATGAGTTCCTCAGAATCAGTGAAGCTAAGATTAAAGAAGGAATATTCATAGGACCACACATATGGGAACTGATAAAAGATAATAACTTTGACACTCAATTGAATAAAGTCGAGAAATCTGCTTGGAATTCAAGAGCACGTATTGCATATATATGCATGTATTTTATTGTACTGTATAAAAAAAAAACTAAAAAATTTCAGTCACTCAAAAACCTTGCGTAATAGAGAAAACCAGTTATATTTTTAAATTCAGTGTAAAAAATACTAACAAGTACATATATTATAATTTTTGTGGCAAAAAAAACTATTTTTTTGTTGACCAGTGTAATGTTTTAGAGTCGTTATATAAGTTACAAGAAATCTAACACCATTCCAAATTTCAACTGATTAATTTTATCAAACCATGATGAAAATAAAATAATAACAATTCTATTACGTACTCAAATCTACAAGGAGCTTTAAGTGTAGTGCTTTATGCTCTAACACTGGTTTACATGGTTATCTGTCCAACTGGACCATACATTAGGTATTTGAACTTGTAGTCAAAACACAGATATGAAATAGTTAATGTACTATTTTCACCTGTTATAAGTGAATCAACGTACACAGAATGAATAAAATCAGAGTAAATTCAAAACATCAGATATTTTAACATAAAATATTACACATAAAGACCACATGTTAATGTTACTGTAGAAGGTGATTTAAAGGCTTAACATATCATATCAATATATTCTGAAATTGTTTAATAGAAAACATTGTAAAACTCTGTGTTGTAGGATAATGCAAGAGTATTGTAGCTACGCTCTTTAGTTGTTTAGCTTTGTGTTTTCCTTATTTCTGAGAAAAGTCCAAATAAATTTTTTTAAAACTTCTAATCGGTGATCCACAGCCACCATTTTCATACAATTTATACAAAGCTACAGTTATTGTAGTAAAAATGGGTTCAAAGAAACACAACTTTTGTAAAAAGTTATATTTTTTAAGTTGTGTTTTTGTAAGTTGTGTTATTTACACAATTGTAGATTTTACCACTAGAGGAAATGGAGATTTAAATATTGACTTATTTTCAAGTTTAGCTATTTAGAATGTAGAACACAGGCTAACTTCAATCTATTATTAATAGTAAAAATCTTGCAAATTGTTTATTGCAATAACGACTGGATTCTCACATCCATAATAATGTCATAAAGTAAAGTGCAGTTTACGAAAGAAAAAAAACTGAGAAAATGTTTCCAGGGTTTTTAAGAATTCCAAGAAATTTTGGAATAATCAAAATTGAAACGTTCTTGAAAATGGTAAATTAAAAATAATTAAAAAAATACTGGTTTTCAGGTAATCTATTATCTCTGTTGGATATATGGAGAGTCCATATATGTGATTAAATAAATTTGCTTTTTTTTAATGCTAAAAAAAAATCAATAAGTAAATTATATGTAATATATAACAGATGGCTGTAAATAACTTACGACTCCATCTAACTTTTTTTATTATTGAGATAACTGATTGCGGTTTGCAACATTCTTCATTGCACCAAGGAGTTACTTCAATGAAAATATTTTACTCTTAGATTTTTGGCAGCAGGGGATGGGGGAAAACTCCAAACTTTCAAGTGGAACCAGTGGTCATTTGATATATCATTTTTAAGGGTTCAATGAGAAGAGCACTTTCTCTTCTCATTGAGAAGAATGATACAATTAGAACTAAATTCTGATTGCCCAATTCAAAATTGCAGCCAAGTGTGTGTTTCATATTTCTAGAACTACAATTGTATGCTCCTGTTTAATCATTTTGTTATTTGAGGCATCCCATATTATCGCTTTGGAAATTTTCTTCAATATGATAGGCTTAATCAGTAAGCACCAACTTAGATATTTGGTCTTCAGTAGAGTGGGAGACAGACGCGGTTAAAAAACTTTAAATGGGATACCTTTTAAATTTAATTACTTAACTAACATCTTTGATTTTAATATGATCATATGATAAATCGTTTAAATCGTATCATTAAATCATTTAGGTCATACCCAACATCCAGATCTGTTAACTGTATGGACTGGAATAATAGGGACACATCTTGGACCATTTAAAATTAATAGTAACTTAGATGGTGATATGTACTATGCGTAGCTGAACTAGCATATAATAGAAGCTATTAACAATTTTCATGAGTAGCTCGTAAACCAAATGGACAATCTTTATTCATGAAAAAATATTTGTTTTTCCAATTAGATGATGCTCCTCCATACTACACTTACTTGCAACATGAGAAATGTTTAACCAGCAGTTTCCACATTGTTGGATAGGTCAATATGATACTATTGAATAACCCGCCAGGTCACCTGACCTGAATTCCCTTCATTTCTTCCTGTGGGAGCATTTAAAATCAACCATATATAGCTCACACTGAATTTCTCTTGAAGAATTAAGGGAATGCATTGGGATGCTTTAGAGAATGTTGAAGGATTTCACTGAAGCTTTGGACATGTCTGTATTACTGCATGGAGGAACAGGGAGGAGAGTTTGAAAATTTATTAGGTGGGAAGCAGTATCATTTTTTAACTGAAATAATTGAAATAATAGGTGGTATTTTTATTTATAAGATTAAAAATTAAAAATTTTATTTTAAATAAAAGAATTAATTATATATGAAAAAGTAAATAAATTGCAAACTGTTATTTACTTTTTAAAAATTCTTTTAGATTTCAGTTTAATTAAAACAAATATTTGAAAAATTTTAATAATTATTTTTTTCAATTTTTAATTAACATTATGACGTGTGATCGCCACTTTTATTTAAATAGTCAGAGTTTAATTTTTTAGATACCATTTTGCTTGTCTTGCAAAAACTTTAAAACAAGAATCACTGACCATATATCTAATTTAAAGTTTTTGAATTGCCACCCCTGTGAAGGCTGAATACTTTAAATTGGGGCTTACTTTAAACTGAGTTAGCCTCTCTTATCAGAGAAGATTTTTAAAGAGAGAATCGGATACCTTAAATAACAAAAAGATTAAAGGGAAGAATCGTATTTCAGATCTAGTTATCAGAAAGATAAGCTATCATTGTTGATCCCCTTATTGAATTGGGTGATCAGATTTAGTTTTAATTGTATCACCCTTTCTCATCTCATCAAGCTCATTAAAATAATATACTCGAATGTCCATTTGAAATTTCTGAGAATTATTATTTCCTGCAGTATTCTAGGTGATGCTGAACAGACTTGGAATATCAGTTTATAAGAATACAGTTCACTATTTCATTCTAATGTAAAATCTAATAAATCCTGAACTATATGATTTTACTTCCTTTCCAGGTATCTCTTATTTTTATTTTTTTTCTGTTTAGCTTCCAGAACTACCATAAGGTATTACTTCAGAGAATGAATGAGGATGATATTATGAATGTGAATGAAATGTAATCTTGTAAAGTCTTAGGGTCGACTACTCCTGAGAAGTGTAGTTAATTGAAACCCAACCACCAAAGAACACCGGTATCCACGATCTAGCATTCAAATACATATAAAAATAACTACCTTTACTAGGATTTGAATCTTAGAACTCTCAACTTCAAAATCAGCTGAATTGTGATGTCGCATTAACCACTAGATCAGCCCGGTGGGCCCTTTCCAGATACCAAAATTGGACCAACTCAACTAAATATCGACCAACTCACCAGGTTAGTCAAGTAGTGAATATGTCATCAGAAACCAGTTGATTTTGAAGTAGAGAGTTCTAAGGTTCTCTTTTTTCCTGTTAAGCCTCTGGAATGATCGCAAGGTACTACTTCAGAGGATGATATGTATGAATATAAATGAAATGTAGTCTTGTACAGTCTCAGGTCAACAATGTTCATATTCTAATAAAGGAAGTTACTTTTGTATGAATTTGAATTCTAGATCGTGGATACCAGTGTTCTTTGGTGGTTGGGTCTCAATTAACCACACATCTCAGGGATGATAGACCTGAAACTGTGCAAGACTACACTTCATTACATTCATACATATCACCCTCATTCATCCTCTGAAGTAATACCTTACAGTGATCCCAGAGGCTAAACAGAAAAAAAGAATGATATCTAAATTGAAGGAGTATTTTAGGCATTCTTTTTTTTTTTAGTGTTGACATTTAAATATTAATTTGTTAATTTGATGATTCATTTAACCTCTTCTGTTATGTAAGTTCAAAATTTTTTGAAGATAAATAAATCTTAAATGGGACATGGGACATCTGGAGTGATACAAACACTTCCCTTCTGTTCATTCTGTAATATGTAAAATACTTTATGAAACATAATGTTAGATACTGTAGTAACAATTTTTTTGATGTCGGTCTAAATATTCCATTCCAGATTCTTTAACCAGGAAAGTATACATCATGAATACAGATTATCAGAAAAAGGAATAAATAAATTTTTAATAATTTGCTTATCAGAAATCTTCTATTTCCAAATGTTAGCACAAATTAGATGACTAAATGTAAAATAAATTAGCCAATGTTTATTCTGTTGGCAGTCTGGGTTTTTTTTTTTTTACATATTTTTCTTTTATTAAGACAAAACAGAAATTTTGTGACCAGTATATAAACTATATTTAGTCTGAATATGATACACAACTTATATGGACAGAGTATTATACCAGATATTCTTTTTTATTTTTTAATCATCATTAATAACCACTTGTTAGTAAGTCTGCAGCTGAATAAAGATTTTTCAGAAAAAAAAAAAGATTAATGAATTCTTGACTGAAACGCTATACTTATAATTAATATTAAAATATTAATTATAAGTTTTTAAAGATATTCTATAAGCTT
>JAAAKQ030510124.1:0-66014 GCA_010016005.3 Zanna intricata
CGGCATGCCGCCCCTCCCGGCCGAGGCTGTCCCCCCCATCACGAACCCCTAGAAGCCTAGTCGTCTGTCTTCTGTCTGCTTGGATTGTATAATTTCCCGCACCATCGATTCAAACCTCCTCCAATTCTCGGGTGAGCTTAGCACAAACCCAGCGATGTTATCTGGGGTCAAATTGTGGCCTAACCCATATTTCACCCTAATATCCACCCACAACCGGCACAAGAAAAGGGTGTGTTCCACTGTGTCCACCTCCCCGCATCACGGACAGTTGGGGTCATCCCTCCTACCAATCGTGTGTAGGTACATTCTAAAACATCCATGGCCGGTAAGCGCCTGGGTTAGATGGTAACCCAGACGCCCATGCCGTCTTTCAGCCCAGGCTCTAACATCCCCAATAATTCTTCTTGTCCACGCCCCCCCAGTGTGTTCGTTCCACATCCTTTGCCACTTTGGAAGGATCTCATTTCTGGACTCCACCCTGGAAAGTCCAGTATGCCGCTGTCTTCTTTCCTCAATGAGGAGGTCTATCGGTGGAACCCCCGATAGCACGCACACGCTCTCGTACCCAACTGTACGATACGCGTGTACCACCTTCACCAGTGTCATCCTGTGAACACGCCGCAGTCTCTTTAGGTTCCTTTTAACTCCAACTGCCTTGTCCCAAGCAGGAGAAGCATACAACATCATGGCAGTCACTGTCGCCATGATGGCCCTCCTCCTTGACTCACTAGGTCCATTGACCGAACACATCAATCTACTCAAATTATTCGCTGTCCGCTCCGCTCGTGTGCACACGTCCTGGACATGAAGCGAAAAACGATTATTCCTGTCCATCGTCACCCCCAGGTACTTCACGAAGTCCACCTGATCAATATTCTGTCCATTAATGGACAGATTCAAGCTTTCTATCTTCCGTCGCCCCACAATCGCCAGAGCCTTGGATTTCGTTGGAGCTACCGTTAGTCCATTCTCAGTGCACCAATTATCGATGGCCTGCAACGCCATGTTGGCTCTCCGAGAGACTACTTCTTCGGTGCTCCCTTCTATCATGATGGCCCGATCGTCCGCATATGCAATAACCTCCACTCCAAGCGGGTAATGCAGTCTGAGCACCGCGTCAAAAACCGTCAGCCACAACAGCGGACCGAGTACCGACCCCTGGGGGATTCCACCTCTCATCCACCATCTTATCTTCTCTTCCACGGTATCCACTAATAGTAGCCTATCACTGAGATAACTTCTCATCTGCCGCAACAGATATGCACTGATTCGTCTTTCCCGCAACCTAGCATAGATCACGTCCCAAGGGACGGACCCGAAAGCGTTCTCGATATCAAGCATTATCATGACAGGAATTTGCCTGGTACGCCTGTCACCTCCCCTTCTCGAATCCGCCCACCGAACGACCTTGCTAAGTGCCGTAACCGTAGACATCCCCCGACGAAAACCATACTGGTTAGGATGCAACCCCCCCCGAGTCCATCAACTCTTCCAGCAGGCGTGCCGCAATCATTTTCTCATAAACCTTGCCAAAACCACTTAAGAGACAGATCGGTCTGACTTTGCCATAACTGCTCGCCTCATCCCGCTTTGGAATAAAGACGAGCCTCGACTCCTGAAGGTTAACCTGAAGATAGAAATCGAAATAACAATAATATATTTTTTTTAATGTTTTCAAAATAATCTTTTTTAGTTTTTATTTTTTCACTATAAGTATACAAGTTATTTTTATCTTTTATCTTAGTGTGAAGTAGATTATAATGCTTACTAAATTTCAGATATTCATTTTGATATAAATTTTTATTATTTTGATATAATAGTAATAATAATAATAGTTATTATTATTGTAATTATAATTTTCATCATAAAGTAATATTGATCATTATACAGATTACTTGGTAATATGAGAAATATATGATTAATTATATTAAATTAGTGGTACTGGTTAAATAATAACAATTATTTCATTTCATTTCATATTTGAATTTAATGTTCCATTGGATTTAGCGTAACTAAGTCAAATTGAATTAAATTTAAACAGAAAACTAAGTTGGACTTAATTTCCTATTCGTAGTGTATCTTAAAATTATCCTCACTAGGATATCTGATTAAAAACGGTTATTAGTCTGTGAGATATCAGTATTTAAGTACAGCTTTGAACTCTGTATACAGCGATTTAGAAAAGCTAAAAACACGTAGTTTATATGTTAATAATATTTTTTATATTTAGCATAAATGATAAATCTATATTTTGTTATCTCGGAAGATTACTAAGTTGGGGAGGATCAATATTTGTTCTTTTTCTGTATTTATTTTACTCCAAAATTCCTTTTATTATTGTTATTAACGGTACAGCTTGGAGTTTAAGTTGGTTACTTTGTCATGCCGGTACCGGTGGACTAATTTTAAAACGGTGGTGTCTAGTTCTGATCTTCTATCGGGCAAATGCTGCTCTTGAAATGACAATAGAATTCGTTTTTATTTTTTCCTTGTTATTTCCAACATTTGTTCTCTTGGTTCAGTACAGATTCAGTAGTCTTTTTCTTTATATATATTTCCTTTCTTTAGGTACCTTCTTTTATCCTTTCTTTTCTTCTTATCCTTCTTTTTTTACTTCAAACTACTTCACGAATTCTTCTTGATTTATCCTCTGTAATCTCTTGACCCGTGACAGTTGTTAAACAGACAGGCCCAGGTGGTTTTTTTCTGAACTTCTTTTCTATTTGTTACATCGTTTAACTGGAAAGCGAATTTATTTACATTAAACATTTACAAATCGCTTAAGTTGCTGCGATGTTCTGTCACATAAAAATTTCAAAATATTCTGTAAAAAAAAAAAACATAAACGTTATTTATGTTATATATAATAAATTCACGTCAGTAGAAATATTATTATTATTTATTTATTTAAACTGAATGGCATAGACCTGAAATAAGCCAATTATAGTGGTTAAGCCAGTTAGTTATATTATATTAAGGTAAGGAATAAATACGGTGAACAAATATAAATAAGAGTATCAAAATAATTTTGATAATGGAGGTAAAATTATAGTTACACTAGTTGATCAGAGCTCGCTTCGCTCGCCCGACCGTCTACTTTGGGGCTCCGCCTCTGGGACCCTCTGTGCATACGTTATCCTCATAGTTGCGAAAATATTATATGATTTTAAACCTTTCCTGGGATAACATGAATGTTATTTAAAATTTTATAGCAATTGGTCAGTTTGTTCTCGTGTTATGTTATTGCAAACAAACAGACAGACCCACATCCTTTTGCATTTTATATATAACACGAAAAAACTTAATATTTTACATAAAAAACAAAAATTAATAGCTTAGTAAAATAAAATTATACATTATAAGATTACTGTATAGAAAAGGTTAAAAACCCATAATTTTGAGATAAATGGCTCATTAATTGATGCAGCTTTGAACCTTTTGACATGTTGAGAAAATGGATCTGTCTCAGCAGTTGATACTGTGGAATTATATATTTCTAATTTCTTGTAAACTGGCTTATTAAAGGAATAATTATTACCTGAACGTCTTGTAAAATATTTTCAACTAGCTGAAAATCTTGGCCTACGAAAATCTATTCATGAAGAAGAACTGAATCAATAAATATAAATATATCTCCTTAAATAAAAATTTACTGTAGTTTTTTGAATTGTTTCCGCTGTAAAGATTGAAGGTTGAGAAATTGGAAAACTTTAAAATATTTAAAAGTAAAAAACTTTTTTCAGTAATTAATTCATAAAACGACTACTGTGATAACAAAAAATAAACATTCTGAATTTAAAGACTATTTTTCTGAAGAAAATGGCTTAGTGTTTTGTAACGGCGTTTCTTTTCTTATGGAGGCACTTTGTAGTGGACATAGCACAACTGAATGTGCTTTTTCATTGATTCCTCTAAAGTTACTTTAAAAGCTGTGCTTGGACATAATGGCAATAAATTCCCATCAATACCTGTAGATCACTCTGCTAGCATGAAAAAATATATGAAAACTTTAAATTTATAATGGAGTGTGTGATATGGATATTTATATGCAGTGTATGAATGGAATATATGTAGTGATTTGAAGGTAATTAAACTTACAATTCTTCAACTTCGTTACACAAAGTACTGTTGTTTTTTTTTAATAAATGGAATAGTAGGGACAAAAAATCATTTCATTAGAAAAGAACATTCTAAACGCGAATCACTCATTCTTGAACAAAAAATGTGAAACATGATCTACTATGTAATCCAAAAAACGTGTATCTACCTACGATACATATAAAACTAGGTTTAATGAAGAATTTTGCCAAGGCCATGGTCAATACTCCGGTTTTATGTGCTTAAAACAGAAGTTTTATAAAGTTAGTGGTGCAAAAATTAATGAAGAAATGTTTATGGGTCCACAAATATAATCAATAATGCATGATGAAAAGTTTGAGGAACTATTGAATCAACTATTACAACTATTGAAATCGAAAGATGGAAAATTACCGTGATATTGTCAACGATCTTATAGTTTCTTATAAAAAATTGTGTTGTATATATACTTAAAAAAACACTTCCAGCACTCGCACCTAGATTTCTTCCCGGAAAATCTAGACGCAGTGAACGATGAGTACAAGGAGAACTTTCATCAGGATATTACAGCTACGGAAAAGAGGTATCAAGGCGAATGGAATCGTAATATACTGACCGATTATTTTTGGACCTACAAGATGGATGCTCCACAGGCGCAAAATATAACAGAAAATCATCATTTCTTGCTTACTAGGTGAGTCAAATGTTTGAATATTGTGTAGTTAAGAATGCAGGAAATATCAAAATATCTGAAATTATAAATGATAAATGCCTGTCCCTGGAATTGTGTGATTGGGAAAAACCGATATCAAATTTGAATTTATGAGGAAAAATACTATCAGAAACACATATTTTTCTTCATGAGACAAAAAAAATTTTTTTGATCCCCAGTGTTATTTGCATATATATATATAATATACATAAAAATTACGATTTTTTATATTAAAAAAAAAATAATAAATTGCGAGTACATGAAGTTTCTTTTTAAAAAAAAATCATTCATTTTTTTTTTTTTATTTAAATTTGGTTTCAATATGTATAATCATTTCATGAATTTTAATGAAGTCTGGTTAATGATTTTTTTTGGGAGATAATATTTCTTAATGAATAATTTCTTTAAAAATTCTGTACTTCTTGAATCCACAGCACTATTCAGAGTTTAAGCAAAAGAGGGAATTTGAAACTTATTTCTTCTTCATATGACAAGTTAACTACACTACTCTCATGGCATTTACATTAATAACGTTAGTTTACAATAACAAACTATTTACAGAGAATTTAGAATTGTGCACGTAATTTCTCAATTACATCGAAGTCATATGTGAGAAGCGTCATTTTGATCGCTCCCCAGATTTACGAAAATTTTACATTTATGAAAGTGATCCAATTTTACATCTTTTCTTGGAAATCAAGAACCGTTCCATATCAAAGATGAGTTGTATACAGTAATTTTCTAGCGTAATATTTTAATATACTGAACATAAGAACGATGTAAAATAATTAGTATAATTTGAATGGTATAAAATGGTAATCTGTTTAGAGATTGGAGTCGTATATTTTATTACATTTTTAATACTCGGCCTGTTGTAAAAAAAATTTTTTTTATAATTTGGTTCCTTTTTTATTATCTGTACGTATATAAAACTAATCAGAATTTCAATAATATTTTGCTCACGTATATTAAAGATTAATACATATATATGTATCATAATTAGTTAGTTAACTATAACGTTGTAGATCTATTAAGATTAAAACAAAATTACTCTGATAAAAATTGATTTTACCAAAAGTTAATCAAGGATAAATATTATCAGTTATCTTTTCGATAAATATTATCAGTCAATTTTCTTGAAAAGGAAACAGTAAAATACATAATAATTAATTTTAGAACTTCTAGTATTGTTTCAGGTAGAATGTAGTAATAGGGCTGACCTACAAGTGACCTACCGAACAATAAAAGACCAAAATGTTAAAAGGACATCCATAAAGAATGCATGAATACGTGCGTTATGGTATCCAAGTACAGATTTATATCTTTAACGGAAACATAATTAAAATTAACGAACGGAAAGGGAACAATGAGAAAATATGGAAACATGTTTTGGAAGTTTAAATGAAACTTGGAAGATATATGGACGTCATATTTATATATATATATATATGTATATGTTAATTTAATGTGTATTTTATTTTTTTTTTTTAATTTTAATCAGTTGATTTGAAATTATTTATCAAAATCGGATAAAAACAAGTAACTTTTACAATAAGTGTTTTATAAATGAATTTATTTTTAGTTTCCGTTATGGTAAATCTTTTTCTCAAATCATTGTTTAAATATATAATTATTAATTATAGCTAAATATAGTTTACTAAATCTTTGGGAAAGTATTATCCGTAAATTAAAAATTTTTACCGAAATTAGCAAAATAATTCGTTTAAATTTAAAGATTTCATGTTTGGAAATTTTTATTTATAATTTTGAAATATAACAGCCGAATGAATTGGTAATTAAACAGAATTATAAAATCTAATGAACAGGGTTCATTAGTAGCTATTATTATTTCCTCTGATGTACGTTGGAAATTATATATATTTTTTTTTTTTTTTTATAAACCTGCACGTAAAATAATTTTAGGTGTTAATTTTTGATTATTCTGAATTTATGAATTTTTATGAGCTTGTATGAAAAAAGTTTTTCGACATAAAAATGCTTCGTAAAATGATGAGCAAATTATAAATAATTTATGTAGAATTAAGTAAAGATGTTGTCTGATGAATCAACTGTTAATCCCTAGTATAGTTTCATTTATTCAAATAATTTAAAAATTGTAATATGTGTATATTGTATATATCAACATATATACATGGATACATGCACCCTGAATACTATATACTATATAAATATATATATAATGAATAATGTTACAAAATTAATAGATTTAACTTTACTAATAAAATAATAATAAATTAAAAATATTTCTGCTTAATAATGGAGTTCCCGTGGGGACTGCGTGTGAGGCTAGAGTGAAAGGTGATGCAAGCATCTTGGGCGAGGCTAGATCAATCATCACCATCAATTGATAACAAACGGGTAGCCTCTGGTGATACTGTGTTTGGAGTTGTAATGGTGTGTTTTTATAATATTACTACAAAAAATCGTCCTATTTTAAAAATTTAATCAGGGCATTTGTTTTAGGTAGAAGGATAAATTTTACATACATCAGTTATACTCTCGAAATAACAGAAAACGGTTATTCGAAAATATTATATTTTCGCAACCAATCTCCCGATTTTCAAAATTCAAGTTGGGTATTTGCTAGCTGGTAAAAAATCACGATGGGACGGAACAGAATTAACTGATATACTCAGAAATGGACCTTAATTTACCGCTGCATAGCATACGAATATACTTTTTTTAAATTATATCTGTTACTAGAAATTAATGTAATAGAACATTCCTATATAAATCTATATCCATAGGATTAGTGATGACAAAAAGTACGTAATTTAGGAAATTATAAAAATAGTTATATTTATACCAATGTAACTGATGTTCTTCATCGATGTTTCTCAATGCTTCATTCTGAACGATTCGTAAACCTCGTATCTGATTAGTGTGAAATTGTCTTACTAGTGTCTTTACACAACTGTTCAAAAACGAATGTAATGTACTTAGGGTGTATGTTTGTTTCATCGTCTCACACGCGCGCACACACACACACTCACACACACATATATATATATATATATATATATACGCGCGCGCGCGCATGCACATAAATATATATATATATTTACTTAAACAATTTAAAAAAAATAAAAAAGAAAATTATACTACGTACAAATTTGTCACCCGCATCCTCTTTAATTATCCTGCAACTAATTCTAACTAGACATTTTGATCATTTTTTACTATTATAATGTTGCATCTTTTTTGCCTAAATTTTTATTTTCACAACATAATATTTGGAAATTTACTTCCTCAGAAATTTGTTCCAGTTTTTCGCATTAATCTCTGTGATACTGTTATTTCAATTTTTTTTTATCTGATAATTTTATATAGGTCTAATTTCTATTGTCCGTACTACTTTATATATTAAGCTTATCAACATACCGATGATAAATAAAGAATGACTAGGAGGCAGTGCTTCACCAAATAAGCATTTCAATAACAGGTTGAGCTTTTTGTGTACTCACGGCATAAGGTAAAGGGTCTACTTTAGGGCCATAAGTACAACCCATTTCACCATTTAAGAAAAATAACAAGATTAAATTTATTTAAAAGCCTTCACTTCCCCAAATCTTTAGTATATTGAATATTTTTTCAAAACTGAATGATTAATAGGAGAGAGGTAAGCACTAAGAAAAAAGGGTTGATATGATTTATCAATATAAAGGATCGTGAAATGAGACAAAATATACAGCAAAAGGAGCACTTGAAGTTCTCTTTCACGCAATAGCCATCCACTTAGTTGGTATAAAATCCATTGGGAAATAATGATTCTTTAACCTGAACGGCAGCAGCATATTAATTATAAAAAGTTTATGTATTGATAACTGAAATATTTATTTACTACATAAATAAAGACGTACTTGAAAGTTTCCTTTTAATAAGAAAAGCTTGAGTAATAGGCTTTATTAAGAAAACCCTTGCTCATTAGTATTGTTTTTCAGTAAAATTAAGAATAGTAGATCTAAAGAGGGGAACTTCAAGATGTTTCAAGTTGGTCTGTCCAAGCGAGTAAGTTTTATTTTATTTCGAAGAAGGTTATTATTACAAATAAAAACATATTATACCTAAATTCAAATAAGCTACGTTGTCATATCAATAGTATATTAATAACCTGAGTAATCAATAATATATTAATTGCACATATCGAACTAATGTAATATTGTCTCTTTGAGAGGAATGTCGACTGTTACCAGTAATATGTTAACAGAAAGATAAAGAATAATATATAGCGAAATAATAATTTATAATATATTATATAAATATATATATATATATATATATATATATATATATAAATATACAATAAATATACAATCTGTATAATCCTTTGACATTGTTTAAACTCTCACGTGAACTGTCATCTCCGCACAGTAGATACTTTATTTTTTATTTTATTATTGTTTTAGTATAAAAATGAATAATAATCTGTAGGATAATAATCCTGCAGGAAAGAAAATAAAATAGGCATTTTTTAAAATATGAATACAGAGAAGAGTTAAGTCCACTTATGTGTACTATATCAGATGTATGCTAAAGAAAATAAACTTGCTTTAAAATCTGTCGTAAAAATCTTTTTTCATCAAACTTTTTTTATATTTTTTTATTAAATAAAATATTTTTTAAATTATAAAACACGTTAAATATATATATATATTTCTTTATTTATATAGATGAACAAAGAAATAGAATTAAATAAATGCAATATAATTAATAGAAGAGTAAAATGTTTTATGTTAAAATTTTATTTTTTAATATAAAGTGATAAAGCTTAAAATCCATAATCAAGAATAACGATTTCAAAAATAATTCATTTTCTAGAACGGAACGGCAAGGATGTCGGAGGGTGCAATACCCTCCTACGTTTGGCAGTATACGGGCTTGCTTCCTTTGCTGCTGTGTGATTCTACTGATCTGACGAGTATATATATCAATAAAATGGCTGTAATTCGTTTTGGAAGTGTGGATTGCGTTCCGATCCCTGGAAGGGTTTTAATCAGTTGGAACCCAGCGGTTCGATATGCTAGTTAGCATATCATCTGCGAAGCCTCCCTTTCCGTCCAGAGTGGGCAGAAATCCCTTTGTTTTCTTACTAGGGGACGCGCTTCCTCTTGGGAAGACATCGGAGGCGATTTCGAGACCTACCCTTGAAGCATATGGCTTTCCGAAGCCAAATGTGGTTGTTTGGGCCTAAAGCGTTCAACCCCGAGTGTAACCCGGTCAGGATTAAGGACAAGGATGATAGTGGGGTATCTTGCTCATCTTGTTAACTTCTGTATCCCTTTGTTTTTTCTAATAATCTCTGTTTAAATTCCGCTAGCACTTGCAAGCCAGCGGTCGGGAGGACAGACCATCGGTTATAGATCTTCTTTCTTCTTTTCTTCCTTTTTCTTCTTTCTTCTTCACTCCGTTTTTCTTCGTTCTTCTTAAAGAAGGAAGAAGAACAGGAGTGGGATTTGTAGTTGGGCACCACGGGAGGTTGGCGTGGTTATTTAAGTGTTATAATTTTTTTTTATATTATTTATCGCACACATCTCTGTGAAGGATAAAGGACAGCTGAGTGTGTGCGCGGGGTTTGTTTCAGGGCGCCCGGGCGCCGGTAATGACAATTTTGAGAAAAATTGCTGCCCCCCCATTAAGAAAAGTTGATTTAGCTCTCTTACGTCGGCGGTCTTCTGTCTGGTCTTTGGGGTCGCGAGGGGGTTTGGGAGGCCATGGCCATCCGCGCTGTTCCTTGCAGTCATAATCTCGTTCTCCTGAAACAAGAAAGAAGAAAGGGTTATCTGGTGAGGCCGATGAGTGTGGTGGCCCTCATCGCCCGTTGTGGCGTTCTGCGATGGCTCGCTTGACGCTGTAGAGCATATATTTTCTAGACTAAACAACATACCATAATATACGTACAAATAAAAGTGTTGTGTGATATTGTTTCCTATTGGGTTCTTCACTGAACTAATTATATTGTTGCACTACAATGGACAAAATCTATTACTATAAAGATAATCTTCACTTATACAAAAGGCATAATTATTTTATTCACTTCGAGGATTATCTGCATTATAAATACCACTGCTTTCAGAGAGAGAAACTATTTCAGAGACTTTTATAATTTCTTTTATCCTTTTATCCAGCTGTCTCAAATTTTTCGTAGACATAAGAAAAACTAGTCTTTCTTATAATCTACGGTCTTCTTGAAAGTCAATTCTATTGGTTCATTAAAATTGAGAATAGTTATTGACTCAGGTTAAAAAAACACGTTTATAATTTCAGGACTCGCCTTATGTTATATGAAAATATAATTAGAAGAAGAAAAAATATTGTGTTATTATTTTGTATAATAAAAAAGAAGTTATAATTTTTTTTTTTTTAAATTAAGAATAACAAAATTTCTTAATTTATTAAAAAAACTTTATTAAACAAAAAAAAATTTTTTTGCATAAAAAAAAAATTAACTACATGAAATCTTGACTGAGTATAGATGTCATTGAATTTTATTAACAGAGTCGATCAGTTCTATTAATTGTTTCTCACAACTTTAAGATACTGGTTACATAGCTTTGAAACAGAGCTACTAGTTACATTGCTTTTATATGGTCTTTATCTTTAACTAGCTGTTCAATTTATCTTCCCGTCTAGACTGGACGCGCACCGTGTTCGTTATTCTTTATGGTTGAAACAATAATACTGATAAATAACAATTAAAGTATACAAACTTTACAAATACCTGAATAAAAGACAATATTACGAAGGGTAGAGTAGAAGTAACTATAGTAAATAAAATACCTAAACTTTTGAGAAGAAAAATTCAGAACGTTACCCTAAGGGAACTAGAGCCTTAATTTATGGATTAAAATCTTTTCTGGGATAACACGAATGAATCCTGAAAATTTTAAAGCAATCGGCCGGTTAGTTTTGTGTGATGGTGTTGCAAAATTACAGATAGAACTCGCCACAAACTAATAGCATTTATATATTAAATCTATACTAAATTTGGTACTTTTACCGTCAACCGTTGGGAGGAAGTTTAAAGATTATTTCTGTTTTCAAAATGTTGCTTAATAAAAACAAAAATTAAGTTATAGGTTTGAAAGTAAATATTTATAAAAAAGAATATTTTTTATATTGGAATACAATAACTATTGGAATACAATTTCTGTTGGCTTGAATAAATGTCAACACATGAGTTAACAAAACTTACACAGTGATAATATCTCATTCAAAGAAAACTAACAAAATAAAATTTACTATTCATAACATGGTTGTTATGAAAACACTGTCTAGTAGGAAAAAAATTTAAAAAGAAAGTAGCCATTGGTATAACTATGTTATTTTTTATGATAATAACATTTTATAAACTAAAAAATAGAAATTCCAATCTATTTTTAGTTAAATCATCTCGCTACTTCAAAATTATTTCAAAAATGTTATAATTAAAATGTCTCAATGAACTAGATAAAAATTTTTTTTTTTTTTTACCACACCGGTCGTATGAAACATACATTTTAAAAATCTAATAAATACTTACTATTATTGGACTTGAAAGGCTGTGAAAAGTCCAACAGTACAGAAAATCAAGCGGATAAAGTGTTAAAATACATTCTATTTTTTATTCTATTCAAAAATAAATTAAAATTATATTTTAATTTAATGAAAATAAAATATGGATTATATTATAATAAATTTAAACTCAGTACCTGGAAATTCTATACAGAAATCTTTCTACGTAGGCATTAAATGAATATGCAGAAAAAAAATCAATAATTAAAAGAAAAAAAAAATTGGTTTGAATATTTATCTTAAAACGTTAAAAGAATTTAGTTTTTATGAATAAATTAAGTTAAATTATAAATTAAAATATTGCAAAAGTCTTTGCTAACTTAGAAAATAATTAAAATCATTATCAAAACAGTAGAGCCATATCAAGCAGGGAAATCTCTACATCCGAAATATAATTTTCTCTTTTTATCTTCTTTTATTATAAAAATATAAAAAATTTTTACTCTTTTTATCGATGTCTTTACATAATTTAGTAAAGATCAACAATAATTTGAGAATTTTCTTTGTTGTTTAAAGGTTTTCTTTGTTGTTTCTTTGTTGTTTTGACTACATAGTTGTAGTCAAAAGTAGTGTAAAAGTTCTATAGTCTTTTTTTTTTTGTCGATTAGTTGCGAAGGAATACCGATTTGTACGCCCCATGGGGGTACGTAACGGTATCTTCGGTAGGTAACGGTAGGGGGCTACTGTTACCTACCGAGGTAGTGTATAATAATTACGTACATAGGTATGTAACCTGCTCCCTACCGACTAAACTCCCTCACCGCTCTCCTCCTTCCCGAGACCGGGCCCTCAATTAAGTATTATTCAGCCTCGGGGAGGTGCCTTTAGGTTCAAAGGATCCAGAGTTCCCAGGCATCATCATCGCCATCCATCCGAGCAAGTTCGTACAAGTGACGAATCAGCAGAGGGGTTTCCATCACCTCGTTCCCTTCCGATTCATTTCTTCACCACACTGTTGTGGACTTTGTCTATGTTTGTTGATTTTTTTATATGTATGAGTGGTTTTTCGTGTATGTATGTATTCACGTCTAGGATTCAGGAGTCCCCGTGCATCCTCATTGCCGCCCATCCCCGCAAACAGGGACGCGCGATGACTCCGCAGAGGGCTATCCCTACCCCTACTCCGCCATTCGATGCCATGAAGTACCCAGCTTAAACACTTCACTGGGTCTTCTCAGACACGTCTTCTTCTGCACTCTTCGCCCTTCATATTTATGAACGAAGTCCAAAGCCTTCCATATCCCTCCAGCTGTCGTACGATGACAGCATGTACGGCACTAAATTCTGAGGCCTTAATCCGTCTATGCCAGCGATTACCCTTTGCAGACGCCATTGCAGTCATTGCAACAGCGTGTGCTCTGCCGTATCTTGCGCAGAATAGAACATACAGGTATCTATATCCCTGTTGCCAATCCGACACAAATAATATTCAAAATTACCATGTCCGGTAAAAAGTTCTGTCATGTGATAGGTGAGCTCCATATGACGCCTGTTACACTAGCCCTTGAAATCAACAATCAGCTTTCTGGTCCACATAGCAGTTCCAGCCTCCCTCCATCTGACGTCCCAACCATTAAAGGTCTCCTTTCTTTTTTGTTTAGCCTCCGGAACTACCGTAAAGTATTACTTCAGAGGATGACTAAGGATAATATGTATGATTGCGAATGAAGTGTACTCTTGTACAATCTCAGGTCAACCACTCCTGAGAAGTGTAATTAAAATACCTTAACCCGTTAAGGTATTTTTATAAGTTTAAGGTATTTTTGATAAGTATCTTTTATTTCTTAAAAAAAACCTTTATTTTTTATTTGGGTTTTTATAAAATAAGGATTTAACCTTCCATCTCTGTTTTTTGAAAATAAATCCAGGTGATTACTGATTTAAACATTTTCGCATAAACAACTATCAAAATTTTGATACTTTTCGAAGAAAATTACGGTATTACTTTCTAGTGGGGGAGATTGAATTTTCTTTACGTTTTGATGTACGAAAAGTATGAAAATATTATTCAATTAAATTCAGGTTTCCTTACATGTACGTCAATATATACATATAATGGGATTTGTATATATATACAAATTTGAGCCATTTTTTGGCTCAAAATTTCAATTAATCATTTTCATTAATATATATTGGTATGATATAGTAGTGTATCTGAAGTTGTGCGTGAAGATTGGTTCTAGAGATATGCTCAATTTATGGTTGAAAAAATTTGAGCGGCGAAAGTTAGAAGCACGGTTCGTTATGTTGCTGCAAGATAGACATTTCATTAACCGGTAGCTATTGTTAGCAATATTAAATTTAAAAAAAAATATATTAAAATCAAATGAAATTAACGAAAATTTATCTTCTTTTACAAATATGTCTTCATTTTTTTTACAAATTCATTAAAAATCTGAAATATTTATATAAATTTTATTTATAGCCTATTTTGTTACAATAAATATGTTGTTTAATATTTGAAAACTAATGTATTATACTGTTAACATACATTTTATTTTTTACTGGATAACCATTTTGTATGAAGCCATTTACTGAAATAGAATATTTTCAATATGAAATATACATAAATAAACAATAAATTTCAGTTAAGTATCTTTGTGATTTGACTTGAATTGATAGGGCATTATGATGGTGTTGCATGCTGAAGTTAATGCGAGCACTTGTTGAAAAGGAATAATAGGAGAGTGGAAAACGGTAGAGAGGGAAGTTGATGTTCTGAAGAGTTGATCGGTAGGATGAGTAGATGTATTGAATGAGGGAGTTGCGGATGATACTATACGATTGGTGGGGAAGGTCGGATGCTTGGTGGGGAACACAATGCTATGATCATGAAGCAAACACTTTGGGGGATTTTATCAAGCCGACTACAACAGTACAAAGCAATAAGGAAATGGAGGAGGAGTATGGAAGTATAAGAGAGAAAGTAGATAGATGGTAGTGCTAGAAATCTATATGAATAATTCTGTGCACTTTATGAGGGGTTTGGTGAGGAGGAGTAAACCATCAACTAAGTCGTTCGTTGTCAGAGCTTAGTACGGCCCAATTGATGTGATGGGTGGTACCTTATTCTTTATATTTATCATCTTGTCCAAATCAAACATTTAAATATTTAGTATATTTTTTAAAATAATATTAACTGACCTACAAAATACTAATTGCTAAGGTTTTGTCCATATTTAGATTCTAAAATTTATTTCTTTGTATTTAAACTATTATTAGGATTTTGATAGTTACGAATTAGCTATTACCATTTTAATAGTTACATAAAATGGATTCGGTATGAAATAAATAATATAGGGAAATGTATATTATACATTTCTTAAGCATATACCGGTCCTAAAGATTATTTTTTTTATTTTTATAAAAATTAGTATTTTCACTGGTTTAGTGTTATGCTACATTAATTACCTTTGGTAATAAATATTTCAAATTCTTGCATCAGTATTACATACTAGCAGGTTGCATTTCTGCATAAATACTGTTCTTGCTTATGACATTCTGCTCTTGTTCTCTACATAACTTTGTACGTATATAGTTGTTTCATTATCTAAGTAGCAAGCTTCTTCTGATATTTATATAATATGTTAAATTATAATATTTAATTCCTGGTTATCCTTCCTTATGATTCATTTAAGTTTCTTTTATGCTTATCTTTCTTGTTTCAAACTGATCTAGCAATAAATTTATTTTACTCATTACTTACTTCTCCTGATTAATTTTTTTTATCAAAAAGTTCACCAGAATAAATCTTATCATTCATGTTTATGAATGATAATTTTCTTTAAGGATATTCTATTTTCAATTTTTTCCTTTAATTTTTTGAAAAAATTTGCTTTTAATTTTTTCCTTTGACAATTTGAAAAGCTAAAGGGGGAAGAATATATCTTTCTCCCATTCTTTTTTAAATGCCAGCTTGCCTTTATAAATTATCTAATGTTATATTTGTTACTTGTTACTTTAAAAAAAAAAAAAAATTGTAAGAAACTCTTCTGTCCCTACATTTAAATCCGTTACTACTTAAAAATGTATTTTTCTACTCGATTCTAAATTATAATTTTTGTTTTTTCTTCAGAGCTATGATTGTAATGCAATATTATTCTTAAAATTTTTTCCTTTTAAAGAACGGTCAGAATAGCCAAATCTTGTATTCAGTCTATTTCTAAAATCAAACAAGTATATTTCTAACACTCCTTCCACTAAACGTTATTGTAATCTATGTTAGTATGAACATCATAAAGAGTACTCGTATGTCAAAACTTATAAATCACCATCGTTTTTACAAAGAAAATTAAAAGAAAAGTTTATACGTTTGCTAATTTATTTTATTTGGTTTATTCCCCAAAATTGTCCTTATATTTATTCAATAATTTTTTTTTATAACTTCAATAATGACATATTGATTGAGATTTGTACTTTCCTATTTACATATTTCTATGCAGAAATTAAAATAATTTCATGTGAGATTGATTTCATAATAAAACTAATATTTCTAAATTGATTTTTATATCCAGCCTCAAAGAAAATTTTAACCCACTTTTATATCATATTCAGAATAAAGTATGCGTATGTATATTGTAATCTAATATTTAATTTAATTACCAATGTTATTGATTTATCTTAAGACAGAATAACAAGAAGAAAGAGGAAAAGTTTTCAACAATTATAATCTAATTTCCCCAAATTAGTACATGATACTTTGATAGAATCATTGGAGTATATTTGATTTAACTGCTATATATAAATGGATTGTAAATTATAGTAAGCTTGGAAACGTAGTTCTTTTATCTTGTACTTTTATAAAAAAATTAGAAGATTCTATTTATTAAATTTAGTTTAGATGCTTAATTAACCAACTTTTTTCTACGCCAATTTTTTATGATTAAGTGATTAATGCAAACGATTTTAATACATTTTTTTTTTACTTAAAAAAAAAATTGGTGGTTTTAATAATTATAACGCATATGCGATTGAGTTTATTTTGTAGCTGGCTGTTCACTTGGGATGCTTCCTATGAGCTTGATCGTTTTCTCCCCATCCTTATAGCTCCTGCTTCACCATACAACTTGTAATGGGGCCATTTGAAAGTTATTCTACACAGTTCCAAACCGTAATTCGGGATAGAAAGGGCGCAAACTCGCCCTTCGTTCCCTAATTAATTTCTATGCCCGATTTAATCATTACCTTCTCACCTGCTTTCCGATATCGGTTGTGATCAATTTCAACTTCCAACATTAATCTTGCAGCCAACCTCTTTATTCCGCTTCACCAATTACCAAAATGAATTTCTATTGGAACACCGTAATTAACAGAATTTAAACAACTTTTAATTATTTAATTAATTTATAGTTCTAAATTATATTTTTATTTAAAAAAATAATTGAAGCTATAACACAAATATTAAATTAAGAACAAAACATACACACAGAACTATGTACTTAAATTGATTTTCATTTTTTAATAATACGGTATTGTTCCTATCACTTCTGGAAAAATTTCACATTCGATATTAATTTGTAACGGTGAATAAAAAAAAAAAAAAAAAAAAACAGAATTAGAGGTATAATAATGTACCTGTTAATGAAGTGCCATTACAAAGCTTATTAGATTAACGGTGAGACACGTGGATAGGACATATAATACGTCATAACAGTTTGTTCCACATCATTATACACAGTTAAAGGAAACAGTACAAGAGGAAGACCAAGATTGGGAGGTATTGAACAAACATAGAAGATAATGGGTGTGAAACGTATATGGAAACAAAGAGATTATAACGTGATAGAACTGCCTGCATGCCAATCCTAGGTTTAATTAATACAAGAAGAAGAAGAAAGAGAAATTCATCTTATACCTCGGATAATAACTTTCCCTCGAGCATTGACACCTCGGATAAAGTCAAATTTCTTTCCCTCAAAGCATAAAGTATTAAAAACACGTTTTACGTAACATGTAAATTAACACAAATAAAAGATTAGATTTAACAATAAATAAAAACAGGAATCACGACAAGAACACTTTGCACGTGTTACAAGTGTTGCGAACACATTACACGTGGTCTTTTGGAAACATCGTGTTTAATTACTGAATTTGTTTTCATCAGCCGCTGCGAAGTTCCGTAGCAGCAGATTAACCTACTACCCCTCGGCTTGGATCCAGTAGTGGACCCCACATCGGGCTCTCCCTGGTATCGACAAGAACTTCTGACCCTCCCGCTTCTGGGGTGCCGATGAGCCCCTTCTCCGGAGAGCTGCTCTTCCCGGTCCTACACCTATCGCTACCGAGAGCTAAGTATGCATTTCGCAAACCCATCCCTCCCCCTCCCGTGCACGACCCCCTCCCCATGCACCATCAGAAATACCCCGATGCAAAACACTCTTGCTTGTCTGCCGGACCCGGGCATCCTCAGCAATTGGACTGCCTCCGTGGAAACGTCGCCACGTTTCATCCCGCCGTCCACAATGCCTTTGACGCCTCCTCCCCGTTTTTTTTTGCGCAAAGTTTAGCCTTATACAGGTCTAAGTCTAGCCTTATAAGGGATTGATTATATACACAGTGTTATTTTCTTCTCTCGTCCTGCACCCAGAGCTCATTCCATTGTTTGTGTAATCATCACGTGATGTGTTTGGCCTCACATCACATTTCTCTTTACAACTCCGTTGCTTGACATTGAAGTTGCTCTATTTTAGTTCCCTCGTTGTCGATAGACACCTAATATACATACTAATTCTTGAACTAGGAGTCTCTTTCATTAAGCATGACAACACAAAAAAACCACTAATAAACATGAAGTAAATACAGGTGTAATAAGGTTTTTTTAACATATGAAAAATATAGAAACACGAAATTTTTATACACGAAATTATGATAAAAGCAAGATATACCTCCAGAGGTCACAGACTTTGTTATAAATTAAAACATGTCATGTACACTATGCATTTTACCTCAAATTCTTTCATCACCCTTCATCATACCAACTCCCGGCATTCTTGTTGCAACCTGAATTCCTCTCCTCCCGAAGACGAGACCAATCAGCTTCCACGAGTTATAAACTTCCTTATAACTCGTGGAATGAAAAGGGTTGAGGGTTCTATTATGTCACATTTTTATTACACCTTATCATTCTCCCTTATTCAGAAGAACGGGATTCCTTTAAATTTAGAGAAATATTTTGGCTTTCTTCGAATCAACTTATCTCATTTCAAATTTAGTGAATACCAATGGAAAATTTATTGAAAAGTTATTACTCTCAATTACTTTCCATAGCTCAAAGTAAAGTAGCGAAGAATAACTTTTTTGAAATATTTAAAATAAAAAAATAATGTGACCCAGCTTCTTTCTAAGAAAATTAAAAATTATCAACTGATCTGGTTTCTGTTTTCAAGTCATCATCATATATCTCTCTGCACTTCACACTTTTAAGTTGTAAACCGTTATATCTTTGTTTTTTATGTCAAAATATTTGTATTAAATTACATTTAACACATTACCCTGATAAATACCTTGTTTAGACTAATTTTTATTATTTATATTTTCGAATTATTTCTAGCCTCTGATGGTAATGGCTATGTTTGTTAAAATGTTATGTTAAAGGTCTAAGATTACACAGTTGCAATTTTTGAAAACGAAAAAAAGCAAAATATTTTCAGCTAATGATATTTTATAACTGATACGGTTTATCCTGTTACTAAATATACGATAGTAACTTTTTGTAATTCTACAATATTTAAGTAGGTTGCAACTTGTATTTCTAAAGTACTGAGTACTTCTAAAGAATTGTTTAAAAAAGATAAATTCCGATACAATATTACTTGGAAATTGTGAACGTTAACTCATATTGACAGCATTTATCGTTACCATATTTGTTTAAAATTGTATTTGAAAAATATTAAGATTTTTTTTTTTCGGTTGAATGGTATGGATAATATTTGAAATCATTTAAACAAATTCACCGTAGTAATATTTTCAAGATATTGATTAAAATGTTACTTATTTTTTAATAAGAAATACTTTAAGAATTTTCCTTTGGTGGCTTAATAGATATTTAAAATAAACAATATGTAATATAATTTTTTTTATTTCAGCCAATTTCCGTGGCAGATTAGGTAGAGTCAAAGCATTTCATACCGCGGTCCTGGGTTCGAATCCCGGTCAGGCATTGCGTCTTTTTATACGCTACCAATATCCACATGATTAATTACCACCGATATTGATTACCGCTAATTTAAAACAAAAAAAATAAATAAATAAAAAAATAATTTTTTTTCAATTTTTCATTTAAATTTAACTGTTGAATAAATTCAATTTTATATTCAAAGAGTGAAATTTATTTGCCAAAAATACAAAAAGGGTTATTGGGGAGGCATAACAGTACTAACAGTACATAACAGTAATAAATAAAATTTTAATATCTAAATCAGTTACTTAAAGAAAAATTATAAGAGTATGTGAAGTGCAGAACAATTTTTAAATAAGGATTTGTCTTATAACAACATCTTAATAAAAAACTGCATTGCAAAAATACTGGAAATGAAAAAAACACCAAAAAAAATTAGGATATATTAATTTATTTATAATAATTGAAAATTATTTTCATATTTATTGGAAATAATTGTAATTTGTAATTATCACATAATTTTTATGTTATAATTTATAACAGTATTACCCATCATCGTAATTAATTTGTAGTTTACTTTGACTTTATATTGACATCATCATGCAAATATTTGCTAGTAATTAATATATGTTCAAATATCAATACTGCGGTCCTTGTAATGGATATTACCTGTAGGCTAGACAGTATAATATATTTAACTATGTAAATATAACAAGTTACAAATTAACTTTTTAAAAAAAATTTCATAATCGTAACTTTAAAATGTATTTTCGTACATGGAAAATTCCAACAAGAAATCGTTAAAACTGCAGGTTCGGACTAACCCTACACGGTTACTCTATTATTTATTATAAAAACATTACATTTCATACCAGATGAAATCAAAATTCTGGTAACGTATAAAATTATTATTCACTTATTATTATGTATTTTTACTTATTAATTATTATACGTCTTTGATGGGCTTACTGTGTGAAAGGATTCATTGACCTCGCTCCTGAAAGCGGACCAGAGCAGTGAGAAATAGGGTATGTTTTCATTAGAAGCTTATTTGTCGGATGAAATTGTTTGTTGAATTTTAAGTAAAGTAAGAGGACTTAAGTAAATTGAATTGTTGTTGGACAACATTGTAGTTGCGATCAATACTTCTTTTGTTGGTATGAAGATACTATTTTTGATGTTTAAGATTAAATCAAGTAACGATCTGAGTGCTTACTCTAATTGAAGTTAGATATAGGAAGAGTTTTGTGAGAAACCTTCGGAAAGCGCATCAATTGCGCTTTCGCGAATCGGGTAATTTGTTAGTTAAGGGTTGTAAGTTATGGTAGGTCTTGGTTGGAAGAGGTCATACGAAGGCGCTAATAGATTGTGTAAATACACTGATCAAAATGTTGGACGAGGCATTTTCATCGGTGACATCCTAACAAAGGCAAAACTGATGTCTGTGTTGTGTTATCAAATTTAGAGAGTCTAAAAGATCACCTCCGATAAACTCTATTAGGGCTGGGAAGGAGGTGGTATAACGACCGGGATCGTCATAAGCCGTGTGTCTTCCTCTTCTGGAGTCCGAATATACTAAAGAAAACATATTATTATTGTACTTTTCTTCGACAATGTTTGTTATGCCATTTTTTTATATTCGCTTAAATTAAAACTCTTAATGGTAAGTAAATAATTTATTACAAGTAAGAAAAGAAAAATGTCTTTTCCTGAAATAGAATAGTATATCATTAAGTTCTACACATGAAATGAATAAAAAGATACGCGAAATCGATGCAAACGAAAAAAAAATTGAGTCACCACCATGATGTATGGATATTATTCACTTCTATTTACTCAGACTTGAGTAGAAGAACTTCCCAATTACATGCTTTCCTCCTTTGATTATGAGCACCCGTACCTTCGGGTAGTACCAAACCTAATACATGTAGTTTCAGTTGTCGCTTCAGCAGGAAATATGATATTCTCTTGCTTCTCGGTGAGACGCGGATCAAGGTTTAGTGCCGTTGCACTCAGTGGAGTATTTATTGTGCTTGGTAAATATTCAACCCTTTCCGTTTCTAGATCGATTCCACAGAGATCAACGATAGTTTTTTACGACAAACTGTTCCAGCAGGGCCTCCAGATATTTTAAACACAGATAATCCCACCGCTTACCGACTTTATATGGTTGTAAAATACCATTCAGCCTATGAGAAAAAAAATCACAGAGGTTTTTACATAAGGGCCTGGTTCAATATCAGAAGAAATGCCAAGAAGTTAGAAGCTGTTCAAAGAAGACTAAATTTGAAGATAACAGCGGCATGTAGGACCATATGTATAGAAGTAACTGCAGTATTAGCGGAGGATGACTAGTGGGACCGATTAAAATACGCGTAAGACAGATAAAGATCTTACTAAGTTATGTCAAAGAACGAAGCTGCCATATTCACTATTGAAGAATGGCAAATGGACTGGGTTGGTGCACAAACGGGTCGATGGACCAAAAGACTAATCCAAAGACTAGGACCAAGGCTGGGGAGGGACTGGGGGGTTTAGATTATTATCTCTCTCAGCTGTTATCTGGTCAGGGAGATTTTGGGAAATTACTATATAAATTTAAAAAACGAGATACCCTAAATTGCTTTTACTGTGGTGGATTGGATACTCCCGTACACACCTTCTATAACTGTGTTAGGTTGGACATTTCAAAGAAAGAGTCGATTTAAACTAGTTGACACCGAAAAATACAATAACGCACATACTCAGTGGCAATCAAGGCTGGAAGAAGTTCTTTTGCTACAATTATCTTTCAAACAAAAGAAGAAGATTACTACAATTGAAAGCAAAAAAAGAAAAGAGAGAGAGAGAGAGAGAGAGAGAAAAAGAAGAGAGTCACCTGGGGACTCAAATCGGTGGGGGAGTGATCATATCCATAGGGCACTCCCCATTTGAGTGGGCAAAGGAAAGAAAAGACTAAAAACCTGGCGGAGTGCCCGGGAACTGTATGACCGGATCCGGTTAACCCCCACCCATGAAGTTAGAGGCAGGCAACATAAAAGATCTAGACTTGACGTGCCGAACTGCTATGCCGGACGTACAGCCGGTAGGCGGGGAGGCCCATTAGAGGTTATAGACAAGCCCCCGGATTGAGTATTGCTTAACTGCTGGTCCGGTCCGGGGGGGAGAAGGATAAAAAAGATGAATAAAAGTTTGTACATAAGGTGCGATTGGTCGAGGTAAACGATTGATTGAAACTCGAAAAGACTGCAATTTTAGTGCTACCTGCGCTAAATTTAAACTACAATTGGCTGATCTAGTGAGTGTTTCAACGATATTACTGTCTAAAAGTTAATAAATTACCAGAAATAATATGAAATACTCTGGTGTAATTTCCCGCAGGGTGTAATGCCTGTCGTATGGACAAACCACTTGTTTGCCTAGTTATTCCTCTGAATTTTCTTATGTTGCACACGATGCATACGAATATAAAAAACAGTATATGTTACAGTGATATAGTGTAACATATTACGAATTTATAATAAACGGACATGTAAACAATATGTACACTTTTACTGAAAAATATGCCATCTTGCTAACTCATTAAAAAAACTGAAGAATTTTCTACCATATTTATGCTCTCAAATAAAAATTTGTTTAATAATTATATAATTTTAATGAAAACAGTATCGATTAAAATATATGATTTGTGGCCAACATTGTACAGTGCATGAACTGAATTTATTTATAATATTTTAAGTACTCTCTATAAAGAATTTAGTTTAGTTAGAGTGAATTATAAAACTAATGCTGTTTGATGTAATTGAAATTCAGCTACACAAACATAATAATAGAATCACGTTTAAATAACATCCGTTGCTTTACATGACGTAAAACCAATATTATATCTAGAATATATAATAATATACTTGAATTTAAACAAATTTTATTTGATGTACACTTTTATAAAAATAAATTATTGGATCTCTTTATTTTATATTTTTTAATTGTGTAATGAATTAAAAAGAGAAATAATTATTTTATTTATAATTATTTAGTGAGAACGTAATAAATAAAAATTTTCTGATTTCAATTAAAAATTAAACACTAAATCGGTAGTAACGATTTATTCGCAACCAGGTGCCGTTAGTGGTACGTTTAAGAACACAATGTAACTTAAGTACTGCAAAATTCCCAATTCTCATTCTGTTTCGCATCATCATCCACCTCATATCCCATCCACTCTCTAACCAACCCGAAACAACGAAACCTTTATTAGTGGTCTTGTTATTACCGACCTGATGCTATACCGACCCTGGAATTTCATTCCTATTACTATTATTAACATCATCTTCATTTCGAACCAAATACAGCCTCCCTCAACCATCATCTTAACTATCAAACTTCCTTTATATCTGTTCAATAAAACTAATCACGAACCTTAGTCTATCTTCTATCGAATTCAATAATATGATAAATTGAAAATTGTATCTCGTAGAGATTAAATTTTAAAATGCTCTAAGATATAATTTTCTTATTATGGTTTTAGTGATAAATCACTAAATCATCACTAAAATGAGTGATGAGTTTAGAAAATGATAAATCATTTTTAAAATTTTATTTGGAAGAAGAAAACAATTTTAACTTCTTCTTTTTAGTAATATATTTAATCTTTTTTTTTTTAAATATGCTTCCTTACAGCAATCATCTACCCGAAATATAATTTGGCTATTAATGTTACTCAACTTTTAAACTTTTATTACATAATGTTTATTAAATTTGGATACGTAAAAGAAAGTTATATTGTCATTAAAACAGGTATAAATTTGTATACGCTTGGAGTAGCATTAATTCAACCGCGACCTCCAAATAAGATTTTTAATTGAATTGTTAAAATCACGTTAGAATTTAAAATTAATATCTGGAAGTAACTGTAAAGAAGGAAATTTATTATCACAATAGGATCTTTTTTCTGAAGTGGTAGAAGTTATGATTGTTTAATGTAAACTTTTTTTTTTTTATAATTGAATGTAGAATAAACATCACCTTTCTGCAGTAAGTTTACGTGTACTCTCTGTCGGGACTTTTTATGCGATAAAATTATATGTCCAAATAAATACACAGTATAAATAATTAAATATATAGCAAAATAAAAATAAAATTAATGAGATTTACTAAAATTTAAAAATATAATTTACAAACTGAAAATATTTTTGTCATGTAATCATCTTAAATGGAGCAGTTTTTAAGCATGATTTTGTTTCGTTTTCATTAGAAAAATATCTACAATAATCTATTTCTATCATCTTTGTTAAATGAACTGTTTAATATTTTCCTAAGTATTCCGTCAGTGGTCGTGGATGAATTAAGAATAATTAACATTATAATGTGCTATTTACATCTCCTGTTAGGTTGGTGGTTGAAAGATAATCCGTCTGTAAAAATCACACAAAATGAAAAAAGAAAACCAAACCTGTATTCATTTCAGTTTTTTATTCATAACATGAGTCTTTAGTGTTGTGTTTTATGAAAACTAGTTAGGTGGTATTCAAGAAACAGTAGTGAATTTTTATTTTTGGAAGAACGAAAAGAATTTAATTAATACTATAGTACACAAGGTTTGTCAAAAAATACCGAACTTTTTTAATTACGCCTTAAGGGAGATACGTAGTAACGTGTGGTTGGAACCATTGTGTTCCACATACCTCCTCTGTAACCAATTGTTCTTGGGTTTTAGATTTTCTTGTTTAATTTTCGTGTTATTTTTATTTGAGTATAACATGTTTAAGTATTAGTAGCGATTTTTGCGTTATGTGCGTTTTTCGGGAGCAACGATACAACGTAAAACTTTGCGTGAAACCGGGGAAAGTATTTACTGAAACTTCTGAAGTTTTGAAAAAAGTTTGCAGAAATGATGCTCTGGGTCGTACGCAATGCTGCAGATGGTTTTCACGATTTAAAAGTGGTTGTCTGTCAATTGATGATGGATCCTCGACCAAGAAGGCCTTCGACTTCAACTGATGACACAAACGTTCAGAAAATCAACGATCTGGTGCGTGCAAATAATAGGATTAAAATATCGGGAGAGAAATTAATTAAATTTTAAAAGAACCAAAGTATCTATAATACGAAAGGAAAATTTAAAAAGATAAACTAAGTAGAAAAGGGAATAAGACATTTAGAGCTCAAAGAAGAATGTATTACTTCAAAAGTAAATTTGCTATTCTGTATTTTCCTTTTTAATCTGTATTTGGAAGAGGAAATAAACGGAATGAAAGAGAATTTTAAGGCAGATTTACAATTTAAAAAAAAAATAATAATAATGGTATTGTAATTCTGAATAAAATCTGTAATTGATAGAAGAATTTACAAATAGTTTATGTCTGTTTCTGGGAAGAAGGGAAATTTTAAGGAAAACTATAGAAGAAGACACAAATTAAGTACAGAAAGGTTTATTGACGTGAAAATAAAAAAAATATATATATATTTATTCAAATTCATTTAAGATTTAATTTGGTAAAGAATATTTTGCAAAAATGTGAAAACTATTATCCCTCACCATAATTTTTATCCGCGGGACGTGATATCTGATTAAATTCATTGTACTCTTTTTATCTATAAATTTTGTTTTTTTTTTTAATTCTGTACAAGAGGCGTGTATTTTGTCATGGCGAGCCATTTGATCTTTCGTATGATATTATATTAACAAAAATTTTGTTCGTTCTGTATAGTTAAAAAAATATTATTTATTTGTTAATTAATATTTGTTATTATTTAGATAAATTATTTTTTCAATGTCTATTAATGAAAATTGTTGAAAAATCGAATCGGCGGCTAATTTTAAAATTCAAGTAAATATTTACAAACAGTTTTTGAGCAATTTCATATTAGCAGATTTATTAAAAAATATGTGAGGTAAATATGAAAATACGACACACTTACTTAGAAATTGTAAAATTCTTTTTATTTAGGAAGTAAAATTTAAAAAAAATGAAGAAACAAGCTATCAAAAGGAGAAAATTTAAAGACACATTTTATACAGTAAAATAAGATATATTTTAATACAGTGTCTGTTAATTTAATCATAATATAAACTAATACAAGATGGTTTTAGGATGAATTGCCGATTTTCGTGGTAGAATCACATAACTAAAAGGAACTAGATTTCTGTGATATATCTTAAAGCTTAAAATAATTTTAGGGAGTTTGGTTTTAGAAATGATGCAGAGGAAGAAAATTATTAAAAAACAATATTGACCATATGTATTAAACATATAATTGAGGTTAGGAAGTAAATGCTATGAATGCATACGTAATAGAGAGAAGCAGTAAACCAGTAAATAAATGGAACTTCATCATTAAAAGGGGAATCTTTGCTGAGAATTAATAAAAAAAGCAAACCGATCTCCAAATATTTTGTACTTTGCTTAAAAAAATTTAGATACTATCCACTGCCTAAATCTGATCTTTTGGTTTTATTTAAAAACAGAAGAAAATTAACCGAGTAATTTTTTTGAAAAGTAATACATGCATAACGTCTTGGCCTTTCATCCGGAAGTCCCACAGTCAGGCTCGAATCACAGTCAGGCATGAAATTTTCACACACGCTACAAATAATTCATCTCATCCTCTGATGTAATACCTAACGGTGGTTCCGGAGGTAAAAAAAAAAAATACATCCATGAAAAATAAATGAATGGACAGCTATTGGTAATTCCTCATCTTAAATGATTGTAATATGTATTTTTTTTTGTGTTGTTTTTAATATTACGATAAATATTTAAATTAAGAGTTCATCAGACGCTTCTGAGAAAATAAATTAAAACTCTTGTTTTTAATAAAACCTTGTTTTAAATTAATACATACACACATAAATTTAAAACATTGGTTTGGTGAAACTTTCTAAACAGACAGACTATACAAAAAAGTTTTAATTAATTAGTTATTCGTTTAATTGAATTGCTGACTTTATTTTGAAAATATGATACCAAAATATTTAAAATCCATTTTAATTTACGAAGTTATTAATTAGAGAATTTCTATTTATATTTTTAGTTTTGATGCACTTATTTTTCTATCAAATTTTTATAATTATTCTGATACCAGGCAAGTCTCAAGATTTAATTTCTTAACATTTTGGTAGTGGTTTGTTTATATGTGTAAGATGTAATTAAATTATGCAACTTTATAAATTACATTTCAATGTTTTGTATACATTATAGTAGTTGCTATGTTTCACGCAAAATAATTCAAGACAATTAAACTTAATGTATTTATTACTATATTATAAATAATAGAAATCTTTACTTACAACAAACTGTAAATTTGAAAATTCTTTAAAAGTTCTTTGCAGGTGAATAAAATTTCATTGCTTTGCAGGAAAATATTTGTGGAGTTTATTAATTGTTTTACAGCTGTAAAAGTAATTTACGCATGTATTTGTAAATATATATGTATGAAATAATATATCGTGAGTCATTCATAATCAACGCCCAACAAAAGCTACTGAAGATAGGTCAGTGAATATTTGTATACACGTTCTTCTTATGGTGTAGGTGAACACTGAGGAAGGATTTTTTTTAAATTCCGAGTTTAAATTTGTATTAATTTCTCGGAAATAAATGTAAATATAAACCTGATTTTTTGTGTGTAATTTTGATGTGAATATATAATCCACTAATTTCTCAATTATTTTGAAATTACAAGTTTAAAGAGTTAAAATGGATTTTGGAATTCTTTTGAAACATACTAATTTTTTTAATTTCTCGGTAGCAAATGAAGATATCATGATTATCTTGATTTCTTGGGTATATAATCTTTATCTGAATATCTAAATACAAATTTCTACATGAAATTCGATCTTGAATTGTGGTGAAGAAAGGTAACAAAATTTTGAACAATGATTGCAACTTTTCCCCAAAATCCACTATATTAAACGAGATACTCAGTAGATTTAGGCTTACAAATACTCTTCAGATAAATACAGAAAAAATATTTTCGGGTTATTTTCAATTTCGATTTTTAAGGGATGCGTCGTTATACAGCGCGGCAGCTCAACTAGTACAGCCACTGACAATGTTACTGTATATGGTTCGCAACTGCCTGTGGTTACTTGGCTAAATATATAGGGTAGGCGAAGTTGTGATGGTGACGCCAAATTATGGGTGATTATTGAAATATTACATTTAATTTTAAATTTTTATGATCACTTTTATTTTTTATAAATAAGCAATTTTTATGAAAATTTAAAATATATCTTGATAGATTTTAATTGATTAAATATCTTTTTACGAAAAATTACTAACAGCTTTAAGCACAACGTTTAATTTTTAAATGCTAAATATTTTAATTGTTTTTTCTAAAGACAACGCAGACGAAAGGTTAAGATTTAACATGTTTAGATTTGATTAATATACATTTTAAAACAAAATTTTGAATAAAATAGACTTCTCTCTGTTAAGCCGATGTAGTTTTCTAAGCAAACAGGTTTGGTAAACTTTGTTTCGGTATGTAGATTCTGCTTCACATCCTCAAATTTTCGGAACTATAATCGAAAAGACAGTTGGGGAAATACTAAATAATGGTTTAGTTTACCTACTTACTCAAGATAAAAAAAAAAATTATCTTTGTCGGTAATTCATCATCTCACTATTTACTTTCCAGGTTATTTTACTATATAATTTAATAACTGGAAATACTATTTTTTTTTTACAAATTACAAAATTTGAAGAAGTCAAATTTTGGTCAGGTTGCTTTTGGCTTTTTGAAATCCCCCTTATTCATGAAATGAAAAAGCTCCTATATATATATATAGCTTGTGTGTTTTCTCCAGCGTCTAGTTTAACTTAATTTCTGCAAAGGATTGAATGTATGATCATGAAATTCTACTTCAGGCTGAGTGGAATATTAATGCTATTAAATTCTTATGAAGACCAAATAATGTGGTGTGAGAGAATATATTTTCAACCCATGACTAATATTTTGAGATTCGTGCATTTTGATTGTAATTTCAAAATAAAATGTAAATAAAAAAAATTTCTAGTATTCGATAAATGGTCGGGTCTTTTAGTGTTGGATCTAAGTGTTGGAAGGGTTAGAAACAACAATAAAAATTACTGGGGCATTCATAAAAGATTTATAGTATCCATATTATTAAACAGTTCTATAATGTAGTAAATAAAATTATTAAAAATTGTCTTTAAAACCGAGTTCTCCTCCACCAAAATGAATATCAAAATATATTCTTTACTTCCCCACCTCATAAAAAAGGATGGTACGTGGATTGTTTTGTTTTTATGTGCTCACATATTTATTTTAACTGCTGTTGGCGCAGAGCGGACCAATGATGGCGCGCGCGCCGAGTGGCTGCTTGCAGCGCATGAATGATTCATTCGTTCGAATGATTTATACTTCTTGATACGAATGACTTAAAATTATATTTGTGTTTTTTGGATAAAAAAAGGAAAATATTGAAGTTAAAGGTCTGTTAAAAAATAACAACTCAAAAAACAGCTAATAATGTTTAGGATTTCGAAGCATTTCGTTGTACAATATTTGTTTGTTATTGTTAGTACGCTAAATTCATGAACGTTATTTAGTTACAACTGCCAAAAACATTTAAAACAATCATCTACAATGAAACATAAACCATATAATGTTTTCGCGGGGGGGGGGGGCATCGACCCATTTTTTTCCTAGTACATATTATTATGTAGTTTTATAGTATAGTTAATAAAACTTGAACTTTTTAAAACCGCGTTTCCCTTCTCCAAAATAAATATCAAAATATTTTTGATTTAGCATTCTTCTAACATTTTAATGCATTCGCTCGTATAAGAATTGGTGTAACGCCTATTTACGGAAATTAGTCGATAACTAAAAAAAATACTAAAATATGTAAGACTAAAAATTAATAATAGTCTTCAAATTTAACACTGGGAGAAGATTTAAATTTTAACCATCATACAAATTCCTGGGATTTCTCCAACAACTTTTCAACGTCATTTATTCCTAAAGGTTTTATCGCCTGACGTGCAAAAATACTAAAACTGTTGGTTTTAAAAATTCGGTGCCAGTGTTAATTTTTGGCGCAAGTGATAGCGTTTCAGCTTTTCACCTGGAGGTCCTGGTTTGAATCCCAGTCAGAATTGGCATTTTTTGTACGCTACAAGTTTAAATTCGGCCTAAATGATCATAGCAGTCGATGCACGCACATATCATTAAATTAAAACAAAAAACAAAAAAAACATTACTTATACGTCGTTACTTAGTTTAAAAAAAATAAGAGTAAAATAAGGACATTATAATTTTAAGAGTTGAATCGTTTTTCGAAAAAAAATTTGTAAGTTAAATTTTTTTTTCTCGAAATTTATAATTTTCAGACTGTATTTTAATACGTTTTGTTTCTTCTAAATGAATATTTGTCAAGATCGGAATATTTTTCATAATTTATCACCGAGTAAAGGATTAATTTAAAATTTTCAAAGAATTTTTTTGTTGTAAATAATCAAAAATATTGTCATTATTTCAGAAGATGTGTAACTACTATTTTTTTTTATAAAATCGGAAGTTGTATATTAGCAGAGGGTTGAATTTCTAGGAAAGAGTAGTAATTCTAATTTAATTTGTTAACCAAAGTTATTAAAATAAGCAAATAAATATGAGTGTAGGTGTAAAATTAATGTTCAGCTTATCGCTGAGAATGGTATTAAATGATGAGTTCTTAAAAAAAATGATAAGAAATTTCACCATTGCTGCCATTTTTTTTTTGCGTGTTATTTAAATTAGAATTTTTACGATTTCATCATCTAATTATTTTTGTTTTGTTTACATTTCACATTCTCATTATTTGGTAAAATATTTTTGTAGCACTATTTTTTGGTTTTCCAAATCGTCGACGATTTTCTACGTCTGTATAGAGGAACTAAATCAATTGCTCTCCCCACAAGTAAAATCCCTTCTCATTCTTCTCCCTCAAACAGAACTCACCCTCAGGAACGGTTCCAGCCTCACTCCAGTAATCACAAGGGTTGTAGCCCTTGGTGAGTCATTTACGGTACCCTTTCTTATATCGTATATATATATATATATATATGTTTTTTTTTTTTTGTAATGACATTCTGGTTGGGTGATTTTAATGTAACCGACCACTGGCATTATTGGTTCTTAGAGGATATATTCTGCCTTATCTAAATGTAAATTGCCGTTAGTGTTTAGCTTTTTTTTCGTAACAAAGATATCCTATGATTTTGTCATTCAACTTATTTGCTGTTATAATTCATTTTCATTCTTAATTAAGCATAGTATTTTATCTTCCCTTTCAAATATATACGTTTAAAATACGCAATAAAATACAATATTGTTATTATTCTTTGTTCCCAATTTTCGCTACAGTGAGCAAAGTAGGTTATCCTTTATTGAAGATTCATCTCTTTCTATTGAATTGGAAATTCAACATTCATTTATTCTAGGTTACTTATACAATATTCTAGTAACTGTTTTAGAAAACGAATCCCTGATTGAAGTTGTATAAAATGAAATATAGCGTACTTGTTTTATATATAATGAAAACATTTCAATCTAATAATTGTACAGGAAAAAAGGAAAATTTTTAGTTTTAATATTTATATTTATTATTTTTTTTTTTTTTGAAGTAACAGTATGATATGAATAAACCGTGAAACTATTGAAAAAGTCTTCATTGATTAAATCTGTATTATCAATTAAATTATTTAAGTGATTAAATACCATCTTACTCATGATATAAAAATTGCAATATACATTTTTAAGAGTAGATAGAAAATATTATCTGATTTTCCTCAAGCATATTGTTCTAAATAACATAAATGTGTTAATTAATTCTCACCATATACACACAGACACACACACACACACATATATATATATTAAAGAGCTCTGTCACCTACAGACGTGGTACAAGAACATAATAATTTAAACTTTTCATGAGATTTTGTTCATACTTGAAGGATATCTTTTAGTATAAGGATATGTTTAGTATAATTCAAGCTACCTTCGACGTTTTTGAGGTACGTTTTACTTATATAAGTTTTATCTATTATATAGTTAATCTGTATAATAGGCGTGCATTAAGTTGTAGTTAGTGGCTTGAATCTTTTGATTAAATGTTTAAAATATTTTACCTACATTTTACGCTTTTTGTTACGATTGTCTGCAAAAGTTGTTTACGTTCCAGCAGTCTTTTTTACAGTGTTTCATAAATATTGTGTATTTAACTAATTGTTGTTTCATTATATTAGTTTTTAATTTTTATTTTAATCGATTGTCTGGTGGATGAATGTTTAAAAATTATAATCAAAATAGTCATCAGTTTAGATTTTAGTAAATTTTTTCTAAGAGGTTTTAATAATGCCTTTTAATTTAAGAATCTATATTTTAACACCGATTATTCAGCTCTTATAATTAATATATTTATAATAATTGTCCTTATATTAAAATATATTTATAATTAACTGTTGTCTTATTTTTCTTTAATTTTATGGATTCAAATTTTGTATCACTCATGCTATGCGTTTGAGATAGAGTGAGATATAAATATTTAAGGTCTGTTTAATTTAATCAGTCGGAAAACGGTTAAATTACTGTTTGAAATGAAATGGAATTTACACTTGATTAGTGACACAAATTCCATTATTTATTTTCATATTTTGTAAAGTAAAAAACCGGGTACGTTTTATTAAATATTTTTATTGTTGTTTTATATAATTCACATAATATTAAGATTAAAGGGTAAGTTCATTATTAGTTTTACCTATTTATTTTTTATTAATTTAAAAAAAAAGAAGTTTTCTTATTTTATCTCCTACAAATGCATTGCCATTTTAGATCTAACAAAAACAAATTTTATCTGAATAAATCCGAATGTTTTTAAAATTATAATATTATTATATTATAATATAATATAATATTGATATTATTATTATTATCGTTCTTTAAATGAAAAACATGTCTTTCAAACAAATTTATATTTGTTTTAAATAGACTACCAGTAGCTCGCAATGAAAAATACATCACCCGCCTACTGAAAAATGTATGTTTATATTAAAAAAAGACTAATTCTAAAACCAAATTAAAGTTCTTTCCACATTTTATATCACATTTTGGGGAAATTTGCAGCTATAGATAAAAGAAAATGACTTAGTTGAATAATCAAATTATCCGCGTACAAAAATGATGTTTTATTAATCAGCATTCTATTTAAAATATATTTTTTAACGAATTATTAATTTTTTTATAAGTTTAAACATTGAAATCAATCTAAAATTAATCTAAACAGAAAAATTAATCGTATAAAATGAATCTAAAAAGAAAAATAATAGAATATTCGTAAAATAGTCCAGTTCCATAATTCATCTATTCTGCTTTGAAAATTTGTATTATCCCCCACCAAAAAAAATTATGATGTAATGAAATTTTTCAATAAATTTTTTTCATAAATCTAGAAAATATCTCGATTAAAAAAAAATGTCGAAGTCCATTCTATTACCTAGGTATTTCGTTTTTATGGAAAATAATATACGCGATCGTCTAGCTGTCCCTTACAAAACTTGATTCCGTGTGAAGCTCAAACATTATTATTAGAACAATTAAACAAGGCAATACTATAAGCTCTCAGTTTACCCCTTAATGATAAAGCATTAATGAAGTTATTAAGATAGATTTACCCGTGAAACATCTTCAAATATCAGTAAATACATTGATTAAAGAATTTGATTGACCAAGTGATCATTGAGTGTTAATCAAACATTAATAATATGAATAAATACAACAGCATTCTTATTTCGTTTATCACAAAAAAGCAAAAAATAAATTTATGTTTTTTACAGTTGTTTGCAAAGTTTCTGCATAAAGTGAATATAAATACCAAATTCTAATTTAAAGAATAATATAACAAATTATTATATTTTTTTTTTTTTTTTTTTTTTTTGAATTCTGCGACAGAAAAACATAAAATCTTGTGTTGTCATCGAAAAAATATTTGCTATTCCTAAAAATTAATTTTGACAAGTTTCTACTTATACGATTTTTGTTTTTTTAGTTTAAAATAATAAATTTGATTGAACTTTAGGAAAAAAGATGAAGCTCAAAAATAGGTTTTTGGTTTAATAAAAGTATACTTGAGAAGATATTTTTAAACCAAAAAATCCATTAAAAAAAAAGTTGACAACACAGTTTAGGTCTTTCCATTACTCGGTTAATTTAAAATACTTTTCATTTTATTGAAATTTAATATTTTTTAAAAATTTATTTAGTTCAATGATTCTAAGTAAAAAGCACGCGCATATCGTTTTCATTCGCGCCGATTTGGCGATGCTAGCAGCCACTTTAAATATTTTTTTATACTTTAAATGTTATTCATTTATTTAATTCTATCGCTCACCTATCACATCACAACATAGCAGACGTCTACAACAGCTGTACGTCAGTGATACACTGCTCATTGTGGTGAGAGGGGGTACTATTGAGGCAGTAAACCCACTTAGCCGTTAGTTTATTTAGATTATTTTTTCGGTTGAGGGTGGGATTTTGCAAACGTTTTCTGTTGCAAATATTATTATTTAATTATTAACAAATTTTCCTAAGAAAAATAGGTTAGGGGAAATTTCGAGGTGTTGAGGTGACCTTGCTGTACAGCCTCACACCTTTAACCTTTTAAGTTGATATTCTAATAACTTTACTATTCTCAGTAATTCATTGATCAATTACAACCAATTTTTTTACCCAATTGACCAGTGTATTACTGTGTTCAGTTTATGGCTGAATGTAACAGTCGTGGGATAAATTATGTACAATTTTCTTACTATAGGTTACTAACTGTTAAATAGTTTTGTTTAGTATGGCATTTATATATATTATTTGTATATTACAATATTTGTAAACAGTATATAAAAATATTTGACTGTACTACACAACTAACGTCTGGCTATTACGGGTTGTGAAGGTTTATGGGTTTTTATTAAAATTAGTTGGTGTTTTAATTTTTATGATTACCCGTTTCTTTTTCTACGAAGGTCATTCGGAAAGTAAAGAACGTTTTTAATTTTGAAATATTTTTTTATAGCCAAACAAAACTTTTTTTACACTATATCTGATACTTAAACTATCTTTTTACGTAATCGCCATTCCAATTTAAACACTTGTACCGTTTCATCAATTTTGCTATATCATCTGCATACTCAGTTGTCGCCAAGTTGTTTAACCACTCACTAACACCCTCTTTCAGTTCGTCGTCATTTTCATAACGGTTACCGCCCGAAATGTCCTTCAGTTTGGAAAGAGTAGGAAATCACTAAGGGCCAAGTCCCCCCCGGACTATAGAGCGGATGATCAAAAGGCTCCCATCGAAACTGTTGCAGCAAGTTCTTCGTTAATGCAGCAGAATGTGGTCGTATGTTATCGTGCAGAAGCACAAGCCGCTAGACAACAATCCCGCGCCGTTTGTTTTGAATGGCACAGGGGAGTCGGTGAAGCGTCTGACAGTCGGCCGCTGCATTCTCCCCTGTAGGCATGTAATCGATGAATAGAACACCCTTTCAATCCCAGAACAATGTAGAACAAACTTTTATGGGTCCCAGAACAACTTTTCTGGGACTCAAAATGTTCAGTTTTGATGGAAAACAGGAATGACACCATTCCATTGACTGGCGTTTTGTTTCTGGAGTGATATGCGAAATCCAGGTCTCGTCACCAGTTTATTACTAACAATGTGGTTCAAAAACTCATCGCAATCTTTGTCATACCGACCGAGAAAAGTTAGTGCAACTCTAATTCGTTTCTTTTGTTCTTCTTCTGTCAAAATTCGAGGAACCCACTTTGCACACACTTTTTTTTAACCCAAATCACCACTAACTGTTTCATAAAAAATTGTTTATGTTAAATTTCAGCTAAAAACGAATTTAGTCCATCCTATCGTGAAACGTCTAGGCTATTGAATTTTTTCCTCAATCCTTGATTTGAGTTCGTCAGTCACAGCTGAAAGTCGATTGATCGCGTTTTATCGTGAACATTCATCTGTCCTCATTACAGGAAGTAAATATTAAAAATTTTAAAACACTACTGCCGAAAAAATATTGCTCTATTTGTTCTGCTTTGATATTATCATGATATTATGTTATACATTTATACCCCGTTTGAATTTTGAAAATCAGAAGATTGGTTGCAAAAATATAACATTTCTGAATAACTGTTTTCTGTTAGATCGAGAGTGTAATTGACGTTTGTAAAATTTAGCCTTCAACCTAAAACAAATTTGAATTTTGAAAATTGGACGATATTTTTCAAAAATAGTATAAGATCATACCATTGCATTTCCCAAAATGGTGCCCCAGGCGCTACCCGTTTGTTATTAATTGATGATGATGATTGGTCTAGCCTCGCCCAAGATGCTTGCATCACCGTTCCACTCTAGACTCACACGCAGTCCTCACGGGAACCCCATTATTAAGCAGAAATTTTTTTAAAAGTTATTATTCTAATTAACGTAACGTTAATTCTACTATTTTTGTGTATTATATTGTATATTATATTTTAATATTTTTGTATTATTTGTAATATTATTATTCATTCGAATCATTCAATTCAAATCCAGCTCACACAGTGGTAGAAATTCACAGTTCGTTAATTCAATTCATTAAAGTTGTTTTCAACCGGTAACGTAACACTCCGGGTAATGTAAGAATTCCAACACGGGTGTTCATATATCTAAATCGGCTCGGCCGTTGATTTCCTATGGTGGATCAAACATACATGCATATACCCTAAAAGCATTGCACTCCTTTTTTGGGCAGTCAAAAAAATTCCATAAAATTTTAGGAGATTTTTTTTTAAAAACATTTTTATAATTTTCCCAGTTATTCTTTTACTTACTTACATATTAGCATACTATAACATTTCTGGTCATCATGAAGGTTGTTTATGAAAGATCATGTTAAAGATTGCTGGTTATTTATGAACGAAAGGTAAAAAAAAATCAATTTCAAAATCTGTCCAATAAATTGATGTTTAGATTTCAACAGATTTTTTTTTTTTTTATTATTGTTTTACCTCCGGAATCACCGTTAAGGTATATCTTCAGAGGATGAGATGAATGAATTGTAGCGTGTTTGAAAAATACCATGCCTGACCGGGATTCAAACCCGGGACCTCCGGATGAAAGACCGAGGTGCTACCACTCGGCCACGGAGGCCGGCATTCAACAGATAAATTACCTCAAAAAATATACATGAATAGTTTTTTTTTTTTTTTTTATCTAAGATTAGGTTAATTCAGGTTTGCCATGCTTTATTTAGTTAATCCTGTACACTTAATTTAAAATTTTTATGTTTGTGTAAGTATATTCTAACTTATTTACAAAACTTAGGCGAAGTGTCAAGAGAAAATTTTAAGTAATAAGACTATCTTTTTGAGTTGAAGCATTGTTGATAACTATTATTTCACTAATAAAAGAAAAGATTAATAGATAGATTTACAGTATCCTTCCCTGTGTTTTTTATGGCTGTGGTGCAAGTAAAATTTTTAAATGTAAGAATAACAAGTTAGAGGTACTTTCTTTGAATTTAATTAGTGTACAGGTGCTCCTGTGGTGAACAGTGAAGATGTCAGTAACTTAATGCTTAATATCTTTGCAGTTTAGTGATCTAAGCATGACAGTAAGCCATGATTAATTGGTTAAGTAAAGAAGAAAACGTGAAATCATTTCACATTAGTTTTCTCTTGTAATCCTGGCATGGGAAGAATGTTATTTTTTAATTCGATTGTGTCATTTTCGGGAGTAATTTGTAACTCATATCAAATCCGGAATCTAATTAAATTATAACATATTATATATCATTTACACGATTTTTAGGGTGATGAAATGAAGTTAGATAAACAATTATAATGTATAATTGTAATTTATTTTTTTAATTTCAAGTATTACATATAATATTATGATTTTTTGGAAAGCATGTATTTTTCAGCAAATTTCAATTCAGCTAATGCATTGAATTTTTTCTTCGTTAAATCCTTATGATAAATGATCTTATAGTTTATGTTGCTGTTGTATAATATAGCCATTTCACTGTATATCAATGCCACCAGTAAAAGCTATTGTCATTGAGTAGTTACTAACAATGAAAGGGAAGTCTCCCACTTTTGTTGAACATTGCTCTGACAGAAGCTTAAATAAGAATCTATTTAATGTTTTAATTGATTCTGTTTGCTCCGTTAGGGTATCCCGCGGCTGCTAATGGCAAGGGTGGTTGATATAAAGAGTGGTCGGAAGAAGGGTGTTAGTACTCGTGTTATATAGTATATTGGGGATGAGGAAAAACGACTGTAAGGGATGGTTTTATAGTAAAGGAGGGGAAACTGCCGATGTGCTCAAACTAAATAGCAATGGGAGGGCACAAGGCTATTAGATTTTTGACCCAAGGGTCTCCTTTAATTAAGTGAATAATACCTTATAGTAATAACGTCCAAAGATCGGGTGGAGAGAGCAGCGTGTGTGGTTACAGATGTCCCTTGTTGAATCCTATCTACTTTTTCTCCCTTTTTTATTGTTTGCACTTCTGTTCACTTTAGTTATAACTGTATTATATGCATACTCCACCAGTAAAAAGAGTTTATTTATAAATAATTTAGTGTTTTACACAAAAACATTTTAAACTTATTGAATATGTATGCTACGGAATATATTTTTATTTAGTGTTGTTATATAATTAACAAAAATATAAAATTCATCCTTTTCCTTTATAATTAAGTAATTAATCTCTATAATATATATGGTATTCTATTTTATTAATTATAATAATATATGATTTCTAAAATTGTTAAATTCTTTTTGAATTAATAATTACGTAACTTAAAAATAAATTATTTCATTATTGCATTTTTAAATCGTTTATGAATGTCGATAAAAATACTTCAACAAATTATATATATATATTGTCGCCGGTTTGATCCAATGGTATGTGATCCCTTATGAACGACCTGATAGTCCTGAAAAGGATTGTTTGAGATTATGTAGGGTTGCCCTAAAAACGACTGTTTGTACGTTTGAAGAGTTAGCCCTGAAATGAGATGTTTGGTTTAGCCGCAGTTCTTCGGCGATATCGGCTCGGCTCGAGGGGTTATAGTTGGGGAGTAGCGACTCGTCCATTGGAAACGGACCGAGCTTCCCCTTAGTGGCAGTTGCCCAACTGTAGTGCCACGCTGTAGTGGAGACCCCCCCACTACAGCGTGGTAGTGGTAGCCTCCGGAGCCTCACATTGTTGGGTTGGCGTCAGTCATTTCCGCCGGTGGGCATCGTACCGAGCTGCGCTCCAGCGCGATGTTGGGATCAGCCAAGAAATCCCACGTTAGGCCTGCCAGCGAAGTTCTTCCCTCTTTTTCTTCTTATTTCGGTCCGAGAGTGATTGCTTTCGCGTTCTGTGCCACTGCTTATAAAGCCGCAGGTGTGTGGTGGGTTGCTGCGCGCACAGCTTTTTTGTTAGTGCGTTTTGAAAAATATGTAATATGTATATATATATTGATATAAATTGCAACTCCCCCTGATTTATTAACGACTAGTATGTCCTCCATAATTTGAAACATAAAATATGACAACATACCATATATATATATATGATTCAAACGGATAAAAGAATTCATAACTGCAGTTGTAAAATTCAGATAGAGAGAACAGAAACATACTTAGAAAAAAGCTACAAGACACTGAAGGGATTCAGAAAGGGTAAAGGGAGTATACAAATAATAATTTTAGAAATGGTCAGAAGAAAGAGAATCACAAACAACTTGAAAATAAAAATAAGTTGAAATAATAGAAGACCAACAAAAAATTAACTATTAAATTTATCCCTATAATGACTGGTGATGATCCAATAATATAAATAAATAAAATTAATTTCTGTATGAGAATGAAACCAATTAAATTTGAAAATAGATGTACCATATTACTTTGTTGTATTATTTCTTCTTTTTATATAATTTTATAAAACCATATTCAATTACTAAGTTAAATGTATTGTAATATGTAATACGTATTATTAGGAACTAAAATACATATTAATATGTATAGAATAGAAAGGTGTTTGTTTATTAATAGTTTTTTACAAGAGTTAAAAGCACATACGCACATACGCGCACGCGCGCGCGCGCAAGTCAATGTACACCAATGACTGGATGCGGCATGTTAATGGAACGGTGGCAGCGTATTACTGTAGTGGGAGTACGCTATAACAGAAACCAGGGACTTAATAGATTTAGAATAGTTCGTTGTTCTTCTCCCATCTATTCATCCCCCTCACAATTTTCTTTTAAGTGAAACCGTTTTCTTCCCTCCCGTATATTATTACCATCTAGGATGCGTCTTCATGCCAGCAGCATTCCGTTCCTGTTAAAAAAATTATTAGAAGTAGAACGTATTAGAAGAAATTAGAAGTAGTGATATACAAGATTTTTAAACGCTTGTTATTCTTTAAGATTTGTGTTACTAACAAACCGCACGATGTAAGATAGTCACTATACATAATATAGAGAAAATTAATGATTAATACTTTTACGGTTGCCTAAAAAGGTAATACGTATTCCTCTTTAGATTGTAAGAATCACAATTATACAGTTGTTCTTGTTTTTATTTTAATAAATAAGAAATGCAAATTTTCTGTTGTTACCCGTTCAGTTTATATTAATCTATTGCAGAACGATGTTATAAATGGTCATGTTAAATTTGCAACAAAAAATTTATCTTACCGTTTGTTAGTTTAAATCTTTAAGCTTTTATTTGGTAGACTGTATAAGATCGTATTTTTGTGCCAAATTTTACTGTTACAGTTATTTTTACATCTAGAAGCCAGTTTAGTTGTGAGACTACAAAATGAATTTTGTTCCCAGTACATGTTTAAGGTACCAGTTTGACATTTACAGTTTAATATTCACGCTTGTCTTTATGACTGGTATGGTAATTTATTATAGATTGGTTCATCGTAAGTTTTGCTAGCGGTTATCTTAATGTTAAGCGCGTTCAAACGGTTTTTTTTTAATTTTAGTAAGTACTTTACGATTAAATGAAATATAACTGTATAGTTTAATAACTTTATTGATAATATTTTCTACTAATGAGATTTTTTTTAAAGAAAAAGATGAAATCACAATTTAATATTTTTAAAGGGCATAGTAGCAGTTGGCTAACAGCCTTTGCTAAGTAAGTGTCTGGTTTATGTAGGAAAACAAAATTAGGCTTGCAGTTAAGTTGGCGTGAAATTAATGGTGTGTAAGCGTTCTAGGGTTTGCGGTGGTAATTTGGTCTGAAGTAGCCTTACTCTTTTGTCTTGTTAGAGAGTAATTGATAAATGTGTTATTCTGGCAGCCTTTCTTTGCTACAGACTCACTATGAAGAGAAAAATGTTTTCAGACTTAAATTTTTCTTTTCTTTATACTATATATATTTTTTTTTTCTCCTTTATTTCATCTTCAGTTTTCGTTAATCTTGTTGTTTTATTGTTTCAAGATGTATGGCCCAAAATAGCCTTAATAACTTCTTTAGAAACAGAAGAATCATTAACAAAATCATAACTTGGTTTATACGTACATATAAATTTGTTTCTTTGCAAAGCTTTATTCATTATAAATACCCTCCTAGTATAACAGCACACTTAATACTTTATATTCATTCGGGTGGCTTTTTGTTTATCATTGATTGTATTAATTATGTTGAATTTGAAAGAGTTGTATCTTTAATGTTGTCTCATATCATAAATATTTTCAGAAATTTTTTTGCTATGAATGGAATTTAAATAGCAGATAGGAAATTTTCAGATTTATAAGGAAAGTGTTTTCATTACTACGATTCCCCTGCGATTTTATAGGAATTCGAATGGTTGTAATATCTTTCAGTTATTGTTGCTGCTAAATAATTCTACTTATTTGTACGTTAAAATAGTATAGTTTTTAACACACACATACACATATATATATATATATATATTGTCGCCGAATGGCTTCGACGGCACGTGAACCTTAAAACCTTCTGGTGGCGCTGTTTTTGTCACAGAATGGCTTCCATGGCTCGTTGTAGTCTAAAAACTTGGGATAGCCCTGAGAAGGGCTGTTTAAGGTTTTTGGAGTCGTGGCTCTGAAAAGGGCCGTTTTTGCGTTAGCTCTGAGAAGAATTGTTGAAGTTGACTGAAGTGACTCAGCTGCAGTCGGGGAGTTGCAGCTCGTCCGTTGAAATTCGACCGGACTTTCCCTCACCGGCAGTTGGGCTCCCACTAAAGAGTGGTAGTGGGTTTTCCACCATCACTCTCTGGGATACTGCAGGGCTCCCAGAGACCCGATACTCATGGCTCCCAGAGGGAGTTCAGTATCGGGTAGGCGTCGGGCATAATTCGCCGGCGCGTCCGAGGCGGTTCATCCAATAGTTTTATATGGGGGGGGGGTTCTCCCCGAGAGATCCCACACTTGGCCGGCTCTCGCAGCTGCGTCCGCCGGCCAGGGTGATGGAAGCCCGGCGAGCTGGAGCGGGAAGGTAGTGTCCGAATCCAGCGGCTCCCTTGGTGGGCCGGCCAGGCCTGCTGCTTCGGCGGGGATCTTGGCATCCGCCGGGTTGTCCCACGCAGAGCCGGCCAGGTTACTCCTTCCGTCTTTTTCAATCTTCTAGGTCTTCTCCATGCGGTGGTCGACGACGATGTAACACTTGACGCAAGAAGCCTTCATTTATTCGAGCCTGTAGTGGTGGGGCGCGACCAGCCTGTAGTACGATATCCGCGACCAGCTAGCTATGTGGTGGGTGTGCCGCCTGTGTGCGCGCGTACGAATATTGCACTCCCGCTGAAATCTGAACTGGTAGCGCATTGCTTCCACCAAATTTACGTTAAGCATGTGGTAACAATATATAAAATAGTCATTTTTTAAAAAATGTTTTAAACAAGAATGCGTATAAAGTTAAAGAATACACAACAGACATCTTTATTTTTAGTTTTAAAATGCTAATGTGAATAAATCCAGTAAGTATTTGTTTGTACTTAACCTTTATTTTTCCCCGCCCCCTCGGTCGGTTCCACAATTAAGCATATCCATAACCTAACCTAATCTAACTTTTTAAAGTTATCTTTGAAAATTTAACAATTTAACGTATATCGTATTTTTTTTATTATTAAGTTGAAATGAGACTATTTGTAAATAATAATTTATAGCTAAATGTAGCTTACTTTTTATTATCGTTTATTATATTGTAAAAGAGCCAGTATAACGACCTAGCGTAACGGATTTCTTCCAGTTAAGAAGAAAGAAAGGGAAAATAATAATGAAAAGTAGAATCCAGAAGGAACTAAAAGGAATTCTTTTCTGAAAGTAACAGGTTCGTTTAACAATTTTTTTTTTTTGTAATACAGACAATGGCAAATCCAAAAGCTGTTGTTCGACGGGAAGAATTACCTGGCTCGGAAAATAATTTATATAAAAACTTAAGACCGCGAGCAATGAAAATTATTTTTCATCAACGATTAAAAGAATGAGATGGGTAATGGTCCTGCAGGCCAGGAGATATAAACACACCCAGAAATCAGCAAAGGTTGTCAGTGATTGCGGGAGGCACAGTCATGATAACAAGCGATAACAGTCAGTAGTCCGGCGCATTCATGATAACAATGATATCATCAGTAAGCGCGTGGTAAATGCGAATGAGAAGTAACTTACGAGTATTCCAGTATAGTTAGTGGGTAAATACATGAAGTTGTTCGGTGAGTTATTGGTAGACAGAGTGAAAGTGACAGTATTCTAGCCATTCATAAAGTGTAGAATAGTTCTTTTATAAAGAGAAAAAATAATACTTACAAAAATTGAATTGTATGAACTTCAGACTTTCTTTGTTATCTTGTTATTAATGAAATATTAGTTCATATCGGTCATTATAAGATTTTTAGTAAATTGGACTGAATTTTGATTTTTATTGTTTAATTATCATTAAATAATTGTTGTCTTTTTTATCTAATTACTATTTAATATGTTATATACTCTAAGTATTATCATTATTATTTTTTTTTTATATATCTTTTAGATAACGAATTGTATTCATAAGAAATTTTTAGTTTGTTGGTCATATCCTGGCCGAACCAAAAACACGCAAAAATATGTACAAAGTGAATTTTTTCGTACTTATTTATTTCAACCAAAAAAAAAGGTTTATTGTAAAAGCAGTGATGCAAAAACTGAGCCGTACCGAGTTATATAATGAATAATATTACAAGAGTTATTTGCCGACAGAAGGCTTAAAAGCACTTCGTTAACAGTAATGCATAATTAATAAATCAGTTAAGGAGAATTCAATTTTCCTGACACAAAGTAAACATTCAGGCTACCTAACGATTATGGTTGATTGCTAACATAACAGCAAGTAGAGAATGATGAAGGAAGAAGAGAGAAAGTGGGCGTGAGAAAGAGAAAGAAAAATAGACGAAGAGGGAACGAAAGAATGAAACAGAGAGGTATGGAACATGCAACCCCTAATGCCATTCTGATCCTTGCTATCAATTATTTTACATCCCTTTCTACTCTGCTAACCTACGTAACCTGCATTGTGTTCCACTCTTATCTCACGACGTAATGGAAATTAATGTAATATATGGCTACCCACTTTAAAATTCTATACAGTTTTAAACGAAGAGATAACTGTGGTGGGAAATTATTGTCTGTCACGTATAATAATGCCAGTGCTTTTTGCATACACCCCCCCTTAACTTGTTTTATATTTGCATCTAAAATTATGCAAAAAAAAATTATGATTTATGACCTTCCGGCCATAAACCTGGTTGGCTAAAGATTGTTTGTGAGAACGTGGTAAAGGTACATTCATTCTACAGCAGGCCAACTTTCTTTATTTTAATAATGAATTCATAACTTATCACTGAACGGAAATCGGTTCTTCTGTGTAGGAAAGTATCTGTCTACCTACTCTGAAATTATTTTGAACACCACTGATATTGTGTACATCAGGCTTTGTTGAAATACTGTCGTTTGTGATGCTTTGTTGAAATACTGTCGTTTGTGATGATAATCAGTAAAAATATTACCTCATTTTTTAAAGGAAAGAACAATTACAAACTTAATGAATCATCTTTAGGCTTTGTAATTCGATTTATAAATTTTAACATTTCTGATACATTTTCTCTTGTTTTTTTTTCAGATGTCAGGGATTAATTATTAATTATTTTGTCTATCTAGCCGGCAACTAATGAATTATTTTTTCTTTACTCACACATATAGAGGTAAACGGAATATAGCTGTTATGATAGATTTTATAACCATTTGTTTTCTCAGTTCAAACATGTATCTAATTATTAAAATAATCTTGATTCTTCAATTAGTCGTTTTACTTACTCATTCAAGCTCTTTCTTTGAGAGTAGATTAATTTAATTTTTCCCACAATGTATTGCCGCTTAAATATATTTAATAACTAAATATTTTCTTATTCAGTCAATCGGTCTTTATTTTAATATTAAAATAATATCTTCAACCAAGTTTTTATGGTAAGTAAACTATTTTAAAGTTCCCATTAATATTTTTTATTCATGAATTTAGTATCTCTTAACTGTTTATAAAAGCAACAGCGGTAGTTTTCCTAACTGAAATTTTGAGAAAAAAATACAGGTAGAATAGATAAAGCCTTATTAAATAAGTATCATAATAACAGTTTGAAGTGAACATGTTTCATCTTTTAAAACGAATACTGATGTAAGGTTTATATAAGGTATGTTATATTTCATCAACCCAGTTATCACTTGATTTATGCAAGATAATTAATCGCTATTATTCACGTTTCGATTATTTGTAAAAAAAAGATCTTTCTTATAATTAAAAAAAAAAAAAATCATTTGTTTAGAATACAAAAGCAACGCTTTTTAATATTTTTAAAAGTTCATAAATAAAATAATATCAATAAGTTTATTGAACTTTTTAAGTGAATAATTCAGATTTAAAATTAAGTCATGCATTCATATAAATTTTTCAAGCTTAAAAAAGCAGTAAATCTCTAAATGAGGGCATTTCAAAAGTAATTTTTCCGCTTTTGTTAAACGTGTACGAGATGACAGAGAAAAAAATATACTGAAAGAATATAGTATAATTCTACACGTACCTTCACTTTGCTGATCAAGAAGGCTGTGTTACTCCTGGCCCGACGAGATATCGTTAATTTCTTCTTTTATCAGCGTTTTACAGTTATTGAGCTCTGTAGCTAAGTTTCTCCCTCACCCTTTCGTAATATAATTCTGTTTTTATTATATTCTATTCAGTTTTCATCCCTTTACTTAAAATAACCTATACGGTAAAGTAATTAAGAGGTAAAAAAAAAACTGCTGACTTTATTAATTTTATTTTAAATTGTAAATTTTGTTATCAGTATTACTTTTTACTTAAAATACTTGCTGAATGAGGTGCAATTTTAATAATATTAAAAGAAATACAGATCTGTTACTGCTTCATTTGAAATATATTATACAATTTATTCTATTAATTAGAATAACAAACTTTTCCTAAAAAAAAATAAGTTTAACAATATCTGACAAAAAATAATAGCAATAACCTACAATATAAGCTATCAGCTTGAATTTAAGATTAAAGTAATAATAGCGTACATTTTATAAATTTAATTTATAATTTTCTTTTTTTCAAATATCCTATTATAATGAATTTCAATTAAAGTAATCTATTTACAGAAAAAAGTCGTATTTGTTTTATTCTGTAATCGGTTTGGAATTTCACTTAGCAGTCGTATTCCATCTTCAGGGGTTATTAATAAAAAAAAAAAACAATAAAACATTCATTTATTTTGAAAACCTAAACATATAAATATATTAAAATATACTAACTTTAACATGCATTTCATTAATTAATTTGTATTTGAAAATAAAATAAAATATTATGATTAAATGGGAAAAATAAATCAAAATTTTGTCGAGGTAATTTGTTTTATAAGTTTATCTCTAGGATAAATAAAGAGTCATGTGAGATATCAAATCCTTGAAAAGCCGTGTGTCTGCCAGCTGCCTCGCTATTTTCTTCTTCTACTTCTTCCTTTCTACTAGCCATCATACCTGTATAATCTAATACTGATCTTCTTCCACGAGCTATCCTTGTATATTTGTGTATATCTTTTTTGCGAAAAATTTGTTCATCAGCTTTAATTCATTAAAGAATGTAAACTCTCTCAGATGCCTACCCATTTTTTTTCTGTGTTTCTCGACAAATTCCTACGACGTTATAAATGGGACAGATAATAGGAGTAAAACAAAAAAAATTATAGGAAAAAAGTTAATTTTTTCCATTTGGGGGTATTATACTTAATTTAAAAAATTAATTACATATTTCATCCATTTTAGTAAAGCTTACAGTCCGTTTGAATCCACTTTATAGTTTCCATCGTTATTGCGAAATTAATATTTCAAAATTTTAATTTTGGTGGCCATTTTAAGGTGAACCCAACGGTCGATCGTAGCCAGTGCTGTATTTTTTTGTAATGTTCTAACGATGCTTAATCCTAAACCGAAATCTAAAATCGAAATCCGGGACAAAAGTGTTCATATATATATATATATATATTGAATTCAATAATGAACTGTTCGTTCGTTGTTAACAAATTATTGCACATAAAAAAAAAATTAAATCAACTTACTTTTCGATGTAGAATATGATTGAACTTCCTTGCCCTCAGCGATATAAATATATAATATGAACCTTTTATAATGTAAACAAGGATTTACTTTAAATGATATATTTACTCGACACATACAACCACCACCTCATGCAGTAGAAACAGTGAGCAATATCTCACTTATTACCTTATCTAATACATACATCCTTGTCAGATGTTATCAACAATAAAGACCTCGACACAAAACACATCGTGTATAGTGTTTTCTAACTCTTTAAACTTACTGATAAAATGATATGTAAAGAAAAAAAAAACAAAATAAGAAACTAAGTACACAAAACAGAAAATAAATTATGTTATCTTATACCAACCAGTTAACAGAAAAATTCCTACAGTGTTGCTTAAAAAATTACAGAGAATAAGAATAAACAACAAAAAAAGAAAATACTCCATAGGAAAATTAAGAAGCAACCTAAGGGTACAAAAATTTAAATGTAATAGTATTTCTATGTAGAAATTACAATATATAATGCATCGAAAAGACAGGATGCATATTGCTACTTAATATGATCAATTAACATAAAAGTATCAAGTTTTATATATCCATTGTCAAAACAGGATAAACAAATAAAGTTATTATCTGCGATTTACAACTTAAATTTTACAAATTCAGGTCACATGTTTCCACACACATAAAAAAAGTAATTTTTAAAAATAAAAAAATGTAATGTTACACAAGTTTTCATACGTAGGAAAAATAAACATTCTTTTACGAAAACCGTTTTTATTTATTTGTTTATTAATAAAAAAAATAGTAACAAAAATGATAATAACAGGAATGATATTATTATTATTATCCTGTTATGGAAAATGTTGGATATCCTATCTATTAAATACAATATAAATCGAAAATACTAATCAACTACGTATTAAAAGGGTTCCATACACTTTTAAATAGACGCGATTGACAATAATGCAACCGATAACTGTACTGAAGAAGGAGGAGCTACATAATTAGCATAGAAACGTTCTTGTGGAAGAACAATTTTGAAAGAAGAGTTTTTGGAGGAAACTTTCTTTGGAAGAACAAATTACTTTAAAATTACAATTGTAAAGTAATTTGTTGTAAAATTGTAATTTTAAAGTAACAACTTTAAAATTAAAATTTAAAGTAATTTGTGAATAATTTTTAAAGTCTTTAAATTTTATCGTGTTTTTTACGTTAATCAATTAATATTACTTTCGATTTTCTTTAATATGTACGTTGAAATCTGTTCAACTAGATAACAATAAGCAACCCCCACCAAGCCCCAAACCACCAAAGCAGTCTGGAAGAGTTTGAATGTGTCTCAGACTGTGCTTCAGTGGGATAACCTCAACTCAGTATCTTTGCTGTTTTTACTGTGTTTTTATTTGTTCCGTTATTGTTCGTGTTTTAGTGTTGTTTTGTTCTTTTCTCGTTTTATTTTTCATAGTTCTTTCATATTTTTTGTGGTCCACCGCCTTTTCTAGGACTAAAATTTTTGGAACTTTAAGCTATAAATATTTAGTAATATATATTTATAGTGATACTTGGCTCTACGGACTGTTTTTCAGCAGGTTTGAGTGGATTTATGCTTTTCAGTTTTAATTTATTCAATGATAGGTTGTTTTTTATCAGCTGATTGTTTTTATTTACGTTTTTATTACTTAATTTTTTATCCTCAAATGAAGGTAGATACTTCAAGAGATACGTGAATGGAGGTAGATACGTCTGCGAGCATGACTGACCTGTGACAAGTTAGAAACAGGGTCGAGTGTGCTCGGGAGCAGCCCTCTAAACGGATGTTTCGTGGCCAGAGGAAGAACTGAGAGTAATGATGACGGCAGTTTAGACGATACTGATCTGAGGAGTCCTCTGGACAGGATAGAAGAATTGATGACCTTGTGTCACCGGCATAAGTAAACAAGAAAAGATTTCAGGAGAAGTGGGGAGATCGTCAAGGAAAGAGCGTAAATGTTGACGATCACCGTAAGACCTCTTTACAACGGGTCACCTGTGTCGAAGGTCTACGAGTCGCCACTGCCTGCCATTACATCAGTCGTTAATAAGGTGACTCGGACTGAGGGTTTCTGGGATCAAAGGAGTCCGGAAATTCTTGATTCCAGCTTGTCGGATTAGGAGTTGATATCGCTGTTGGGCAAGATTTAGCCGGCCGAAGTATTTTCACACATCGAGTTGCTGAATGAGTTGCCACTAGGTGGGGATTTGGTTTGTTTTATGGCCCTTTCTAGTAGTTCAGATTTTCGCCGTTTGGAAGGAATAAGGTTTGTGTGTTATAGGACGACATAGTGGTCATATGTTAGGATGCCCCTTTTGCGCGGATAAATAAATACACAATTTTTTATGAGGCTGGGTGTGGCGAGGAGTGCGCACTAGTTGCGATTTTTGCCTCTGTGAGACGGGTGCCTGCGAAGACAGAGGCTCCAATGTTTTTTTTACCCGAAGGCGGGCTTGGGCCTGCGATTAGGCAGAGGTTGGTATAGTTAGCCAAGGGAAAGGAAGACCAGATGCGATTTTTTTGGACCTTCCGTTGGGACAATATTACGAGGGAAAGTGATGGACGACTGAGTGGAAAGGCAACGGTGATGTCGGTCTCGAGTCCTCCTGTACAGGATGACTGTAGTTGTCCACTTCCAAGGGCAATCGTATTCTAATCTTCTACGAGAAGTGAAGCAGTAAACAGTTAGTAACTCAGAAGGAGGCAAGTGAGATGCTCTCACTTGCTTCTGTGAGATGTTGAAGAACAAATGGCCCTTAGAGTGCATGCCAAGTTGAGAGGTCGCCGTAGAGCAGTGGTGCACGTGAAAGATCTGGAGGCGGATTTGATGCAGCAGAACCTGCGCCTTAATTCGGGTAGCTAGTGAGTCGGAGGAGTTTAAGGTCTTGTCTTGCGGCAGAACACTAAATGCGACAGTCATCACGACAATGCGAACGGCCAAGAAGCTGATCGAGCAACGCGTACGAGTAGGTTGGGTGCAATGTCGAGCCTAACTCAGGGAGATGGAAAAAAGATACTATAGAGATTGAGCACCCGAGGAACTGTGCTGTATGTAGTGCGGAGGGCGACAGGACTGTTGATTGTGGGACCTCGCGTTGAAATTTCTACAATTGTATACAAACAGGAGCAGACAGTCGATGGATCTGATTTGAGAGGTGGCTTTATGAAATGGAGTAGAAGTAATTTTCTTATTCGAACCTCAAGTTGCGTCCATGTTTGGGAGGTCGTGCTTGGTCGACCGAGCTGTGGTAGCAGCTATCGGCTTCCTGTTGCGGGGGTCCCGTGACAGACAGTGGATCTGGTGATGTATATGTTGGGCTGAATCGTGGACGAGGTGGTAGTGTCTTGTTTTGCTTAGCAAATTCTCTCGCCACCACCCCATTCAGTAGCCCTAAAGCATAAGACCGAATGTCCGTACCAGGAAGGGCTACTGTACAGTTAAGCGACCAATTCTAAATAGCTCCTAGAGTCAACATAAATTACTTGAACGGACTAAGCGTGGCGCATACTTCACTTCGCTTGCGTGCCTCACCGTTCAATCGTCATATATCAAACTAATTGGGTAGGCGCACCTCATCTATACTAAAATATATGACGACATTAAATGATAAAATACATTACGTCAATAATTAATTTAAAAGACAGCAATTCGCTGCCATGCCTCGGTCGCAGTATGCCAGCAAGTACCTGTCTACCATATTACAGCGCTTGAAGCTATAATTGGTTGGTGGCCAGCCACTTCCCAATAGCAGCTTTCCACAGCAGTACGGTAGGAATCCTTTCCTTAATAAACTACTGATGCCGGTTAAACATTGCAACCGCATCAAGGAACACCCAGACAATTCGAAAATTTGGCTCTCGCCATATCAACTCACTGCTAGTGAATGGCCAATTTTCCCCTTAATCAATAAGTTCCAGAATGGCCTGTGCTCTGAACCCCCCCCCCCCCCTAAGAGCGAGACAGTCAAATCATATTTTTATCTGATTGGACCTCCTCCCCAAATGCACAGCTCATCAGTTGCCAGGAGGATCCTGAATAGATATTGATTCAAATTAACAAGGTTGGTGAGCATTTGGGTTCCCGTAGCTCTTAAAACCCGGTGTGCAAAAAAAATACATTCTTTTAAATTTTTCACTTGCAGGTGAAAATGAATAAATATTTTTTTTTTTTGGTATAATCATTTTTATCCGTACATTTACTGTTAATATCACAGAACTTTCTAGATACAAACATATTAATTTTTTAATCTAATCATATTTTATTAATTGATATGATGTCAAATCATTGAATATTTTTTCCTATCCCTTATTGAAGGTAAAAATACGATTATGTTTAGCTTTAATAGAGATAAATTATATAGTTCTCTATGACGTCCTGCTTACCTATGGATACGTACACAGTTACGCAAGTACGTATGTGAACAGTTCAACGATAATATATACATACAGAAGTCCTACGTAGAGTTGGTAGAACAAGATAATATTTTACGTAGATTGTTACAAGGGGAAATTCTAGCATGCTAAAACTTCTATTTCTTTAATGAAAAAAGATATTGCATCACTGCAACAGGGTATTGATAACAATTTTTTACTTCGTATTTTAACTTTACTCTTTACACATGCTATTTACAAATGAAGTCTAGATATTAGTTTCAGTAAATGTGTTTTTTAAGAATTTCATTTATTAACATTTTGATATTATATTTCTTATTGTTATGCATATACGTATTTTATCTTTTTTTTATAGAAAATTTTGAAAATAATGATTCTGGAAGAAATTCTATACTGATTATTATTTTAGCTCTATCAGTATTATAGTTAGTTAAAAGAAAAATTCAAATTGTAAAAAAGGATAAAATAATACTGCTTCTCAAATATTTATAAAAGAATATCTTACTGACATTTGCATCATAGCTATGTAGTGTAGAGTAAAAGATTTTCTTTGCAATCGGATAAAAATCTTCTGTACAGGGGCTTGATTCCTTCTTTACAAACATGAATGAAAATGTGGTATAAACGGTACGGTTATTCTTCTACAGTTACTGTTGTCGAATCCAAGCTATTTACACAACAAAGCCAACGTATAGCCCAGCATCATACGTTTCGTATCTAGATTTATCCTTTATTAGCATTTGAATTCATCACGTGCGCTTTTATGTAAGCCGAAAAATATTTTTCTATCTCTGTTTCACACAACGTTTGTTTTCTTGTTTTATATATATATATATATATATATATACAGGCTATTCTTTCTTTTATTTATTTAATTTATTTGCTGATCGTTAAATTTACTAATTAAAAGTAAACATTTACAACAAATATTAATTAATTTTAGGGTTCAGAATTTATTTTGTATTTATGGATACAAAACATTTTTATAAAGTAAGGCTAGGTTTTTGTTTTAGAGGATTCATTTGATTTCCTTTTCTCAATGACACAATTAGTAACCTATTTTGTACAATGAAAAGAAAAATAAAGTTTAGTATTTTTGAAAAAAACTAATAGTTATTGCAGCCCCACATCCGATTTTGATGATAGAAAAAGTTGTATATTTAAAAACTGTTAATGAGTACATTTGTTAGGTTACTATGAATTAGAAAGGCTATCTATCACTACTTTGATGTAATTGTTTTTCTCAACGAAAAAATTGATAACGAAATAATAAGAATAAGTGGTGGTGTACCTACCTTCTTTAATACCAGATATAGTTTTTTATTGCAAACTGCCGAGGAGAATAAAGTTTCTGTACTTAGCCACATGTTTATATGATTAGGTGGATTTTTTCTTTGGTTGATTGAATTCATTTGCAAAGTCTGCTTCATGTTAAGTTCCTGGTTGAGTTCATGGTTTGATTTATTATTATATTTTTTATATATATTAAAATTCAATTCTGAATTCTAAGCAGAGTTTAGTGTACATTCTGTACACTCTATCCCAAATCATTATTAGTTAAAAATAAAAATTTATGTTCGCTGGTTTTAGAAATAATAAAAAAATAATTAGAGTAATATGACTAGAATGGGATATATATTTTAAATAGCCTGTTTAGAAACGAAGAGGGAAAATAATATTTTAAAAAGCGATTGATATTAGTTATAAAAGAAATTTAATTGCATTGATTAGACAACATTTAAAAGAACATTTTTTTCTACCATCTAAAAAAAAAGAAGTGATAATAATCAAATTTTAACAGAAATGATAATCCTTAATCAGGACTTATGGAATTTTTATATGGCCAATTTTTGTTTTTGTATTGATTTTAAATTAAGTAATTCTAAAAAATGATAAATTCGGATGTTAATTTAAAATTAGTACGGTAAAAATATATTATCCGTTAAAATTAAAAAAAAAAATTCGAATAGTTTAAATCGGGCAGTACAAGCGATTTTCAACGTAGTAAAAACCGGTGGAAGTTTCATTTGAGCTTTGCAAAATTGTATTAATGATCTTATTTGCAAGAAGAATCATGAAAATTTTAGAAATTTATGAAATTTGTAGGCAAGTTTTAGCACGGCCATGTTGTTATCTATTACAAGCTGAATTGCCTAAATACGTGTTTAAGGTAGGTTTCGAGACAATTAGCTCAAAATCAGAAAGTGCCCAAATTCATATTTTTCCGGTTTTTTTTTGGGGAATGTTTTTAAAGGAAGGTTTTAAAAACGCATGAAGTTTTTAGATTGCATTAACTACTAGTGATGAAAATTCGATTCACCAATTTGAGTCGTAATCCATAGAGTATTAAATGGAAATAATCGTGTTTACATGCCAGAAAAAAAATTCAAAAGCTACGCGTCTACAAGTGTTCCTAACGGTGTATTGGAACTAAAAAGGCCAGATTTGTTACGATTATACATTAGAGGAACATATTTTCATCAGTGAGTATTATTGTGACATGCTACAATATAAGTGTAACCCCCAGTGAAATGAAAACGTCTTTCTCTCTCTCAAAAGGCCTACGCCTTTTGCTGTCAAAAAGTCTGCTGTCAAAAACACAGGAAGCTATTAAAGTTTCGGGTTGGGAAGTGATGCAGAAGCCACCTTACAGCCCCGACTTTGTACCATCAGTTTTTTTGTTTTTTGTTTTTCGGTCCTCTAAAAGATTTTTACAAGTATCAAGTTCGTCACAATGAACAAGTCAAGAAGGCATTGTAAAAATGTCTCGGACACCATGGTGAATTATTTTTTACTAACGCAATAAGAAAGCTCAGAAAAAGATGGGTCAAGTGTCTAATTGTAACCGGGAATTATTTTTATATGAGTAGTATCAATTTTTTTATTAATTCAATAAGAAAAAGTTTGATCAGGTGTCTAAATGTAACCGGGAATTATTTGTTTATTAACACTAGTTTTATTGTAAATGAATAATAATTTTTTTTAGTCATCTGTCCCTTTAATAATTGAACAATATATACATATGTATGTTGTAACATATATATATATATATAATATATAAAACGATTGATTAACGTTTCTCAATCTGAATAATTTGTGTCTGTATATTACGAACTCAGTTCATTATTCTTTTTTTATAGTTATATTGTGACATCCGAGTAGATTACTTTTAATTCAATCTTTTTATTTATTTTATTATATTTTGAAAACTATTTAACTCTACCCGTTTTCTGTCCTTTATTAAAAATTTCCAATTCATTCATAATAATTTTTATTTAGTTTTGTTTATAAAGTATTATTTAAAACATATTGAAATTTTTAAACTAGACATATCTTAGCTTAGTGACATGATGTATGACTTCTTTTATCTTCTTTAAGAAGATGGTGGTATAGTTGATGAATGGGTTTAACATGGTATGACATTTTCATACAGCTTATTTTGAATTCACATGGATTGCTGAATGTAATGCTTCAAGAAATGGATAGATATTTATCATGGGTGGCATGTATGATATGTTATACTATATTAATCCTCGTTGTTCTTACCGGGTAAATAAATTTTCTAAATGTTACTTTGTTTTTAAAATACAATTTTGCTAGGTTTGTTGGTTTATAATTAATATTCTTCAAACATGATTGCATTATTGCGGAAAGTGTATTGTAATTAATAAGTTCTTTTCTTTTTTTTGTCTAAACACTATCTAGGTATTTAAAAAAAAAAGTTTTAAAAGTATTGTTGATTTTTATTTTGAAACAATAATATAATTCGTAATTTTTACAAAGTCAAATTATATTACTCTTTTATTCTTTTTATCCATTTCATTGACAGTAACCTTAATTGAAAGGAGAAATTTTTGAAAGAAGTATACTTTTAAGATAACCTAGAGAGTTACAATACTAGGAAAATTAGTATTCCAATCCTGGAAAATTGAATTGCAACCTTATCTCATTTAAACGAGGATTCTGTGGCAACACAGATTGTGTTATTAAACATGTAACGTTATAGAGTTATGGTTGTAAATATACATGTACTTAAATACGAATATATACATGTGTTTGGAAATCATCAGTGTCTGTGGAGCTTGCACTGTAATGAAATTGCTCTCAACCGCTTTTAATGCAAGTAATTGCAATATGAATTTTTTATTATAGTAGTGAAGTGGTTTTGTTATGTGATACATAAAAAATCTAATATTTAAAAAAAAATATCTTCCTCGCTTTAAAATATTATTTTAACTATTAATAAAACTAAAATTTTCTATTTTAAAATTATTTTAACTATAATTTTCGTACTTTAGATCATTTAAAAATAGAAACAAAAAAATATACAATGTATTTATTTTTCTTTTATTACTTTTTGGTTACATTTTATTTAAAATGTTTAAAGCTTTTTAAATAATCGTAAATAAAGAGATAAATATCTAAACAGAAAACGTGTTTATTTTGTTGTACACTTTTTAAGCATTAAATTATATGCAATGAGATTAATAAGTGATATAAATTTTAAATTTGATGGCAGATTTTACGTGTAAAAATAAATTTCATTAATTTGATTATATTTAAAAAAAGTATATAAATAATCCTACATTAAAATCTAATTAAACATCAATAAAATAAAAGGTTTACATTATTATTGTTAAAAAGTAAATATTATTTTGTAAAATAAAAATTATGAACGAGACAAATGTTATATTTTAAATCGCTCATGTTGTTGCATAACAAAATTTTCAATATTCATTGTGAATCTTATTTCATGGTGATTGAAATTAAAGACCTATCACTTAAACGTTTGACCCAGCATTTTTATCATTTCCATCTCTAATCTCATGTACTGTTCGCACTGATAATGAACATGCAGTTCAGCTGCCATGTCTTTCTGTGCTGCATTGAACACTTTTTTTTAAAACTAGTATTTAACTTTATTTTATTTGGAAACTATAGATTAAAAATATTTTTAAAGTTTTACCAAATACCAGGACTGTTTGTAAACATCTTTCTTTATAAATATTATAATGAAAAATTCATAGAATTTGGATTTACATTAGTGTGAAATCATAATTTAATATGTCTAATTTCAGAAACATGAATATTTATATTCACTAAATATAATAAATATCAATAAATTCATAATGAATAATTTTTTTTTTAAACTGGGAATACATCTGCCCAAATTATAGACAACCATGTAATATACCATCATCCAACTTCAATAGATTATCTATTCTATTATTTTTGCTTTTAAAAATAAAAGTAAGAAACATATATTACATGACAAATTGAACGCCTTGAACAAATTCAATGAAATATATTCCACTTTAATTATGAAAACTATACCAAAAATATCCAAATTAAATTCCAGTTTTAATTATATAAAAAAAAAAATTATCTTAGAGATACTTCATGAATTAAATATAAGGTTTCAGTATATTCATTTTGAATTTGGGATCGAAATTAAAATTCATCTATATATGTGTAGATTTTTCAGATTTTTGACGTGTAAATCATAAAGTAATAACTATTTGATTCTTTTCTGTTTAAAATGAAAAGTTAGCGTGATATGTTAAAAAAGTAGAATAGGAAGTGTTGGCAGATAGAAAAGACTATAAAACATTATTTTTTATTTTTATCACATGTTTTTTTTTTCTATTAGATAATTCAGTTTTATTACCTTAATATAAATTTTTAAGAAAAATTGTTAAGTTGAAATAAAAATTAACTCCATAACATATTTACTCCATTTTTATATTATTAACTTTCTTTCTCAATCATCATGACAAATTTAGAATTGTTGAACCAATAAATTTCAGAACCCAGCAATTCTTTAAATACAAATAGTAGCTATTTCAATTGTTATTAAAAAAAAAAAGAAGAAGTGTTGTAATGTTAATTTCAAAAATTACGAGTTAGATTTAGAATTCATAAAAAAAGGGTCAGTTTTTTACGACTGATAAAAATATTTTTGTGGGCAAATTCCAGTATGAATAGATTAAATTTTTTAATAGAAAAAACGATTGGAAAATTGGGGAAAAAATAACACTGAGTTTTTACCGATATTAGCATTGTAAAACTAATTATTGAATACTAACCTCATCGGCAAAGCAATAACATTACTAGAATTACTTTCTCCGAATTCACTTCCTCTAGGTGTCGCCTCTCAATATGTAAATTTCTATAGGCGACTTGGATAACATAAAAAAAAAAAATATTTTATAAATTATATTGATACGTAATAATACTGGAAATGTGAATGAGATAACTGTTTTTCTCCATACTTTCTCTCTAATATTCTTGAGATGCGATGGTTTTTGTTTCTGAGTATGGATGTAGTATCATTTCCCACCGTGATTTGTGTTTCTCTAATAGGTCTTCTGTAGTAGATGTGGTTTTAGTACATAATTGGTAGATATTTATTGTATGTATTGGTTTTTAATATTGACGTGCACTTGCAGTATGTCTGAAGCTGCGTCAGAATACATACATCTCTCTTAATCTACAGTTTATCGATAAATATAACTTAAAAAAACGTGAAGATTGGCTGTAGATTTAAATATTTTTTAATATTTGTCGGTTTAAAAATTTTGTTTTGTTAATTTACACAATTCTGAATTATCTACCGATATCCTAATTTTATCTGATTATAAAATAAGTGAATTTTTTTTTTTTTTTAAGTTCGGGTTTCGTATTTATTGTTCTAAGTTTCTGACATTTTAAATTTTATCTAGCGGCTCATCTTTCATTAATTAATAAATAATCAAAACAAATTTTCTATTATTTCTTGAAATTTTAAATGCATTTAAAGCTAAATTCATTTAGATGGAACCAAAATCAAGAAAACATTTTTTGTTGAAAATTTAAAAAATATTTGAGGAATATATCATATGTTCTTCAAATTTCATCATTAATTATGATGATATCTAATATGATGCTATTTCAATTAACCACACACTTCTCAGAAGTGGTCGATCTGTGATTGTACAAGACTACACACTTCATTCATAGTCATACATATCATCCTCATTCAATAATACCTTACGGTAGTTCTTTAGGCTAAACAGAAAAAAGAGAGTGAAGGGGCACTTCACTCCTGGTTATGACTAGAGAATAGGAATTTGTTATTATTTAGAAGTCGAGAGTTCTAAAGTTCAAATCCTGGTAAAGGTAGTTATTTTTATACGGATTTGAATACTAGATCGTGGATATCGGTGTTCTTAGGAGGTTAGGTTTCGATTAACCACACTTCTCAGGAGTGGTTGACCTAAGACTGTACACGACTACACTTCATTCACATTCATACCTATCATCTTCATTCATTCTCTGAAGGTAATACCCTACGGTAGTTCCGAAGACTTTCTTTATCTGTTTAGCCTCCGGAACTACCTTTAAGTATTACTTAATGTGAAAAGTGAAGTGAATTTCTGGAGGCTAAACAGAAAAAAGAGAGAGAGGAGAGACTTCTTACTTACATAAATCGGCGTGCATAATAACCGATAACCGGTACAGAGTTTAGTGTGTTTTTTTTTTGTTTTTTAGTATGAATTTATTGTTTTATGTTGCTGATAAGCGTTGTCAATAGTTAATGCTAATATTAATTATGTTTGAGTTTTGTAAGGAATTTTTTAAAGTATTGTGGTTTCTAACAATAACAGCTTAATATTTCATGAATTTTGTTTTTAATTTTTATATTAATCATATGAAGTGCATTCAATTTGCAGGAAAATATAAATTTTGGTTGCTTATTTGGTTTGGTTTTATGTACAGTAAAACATTAATTATTTTACAGTAATCTTATTATTTGTATCTGATTTAGTTATCATTAATATTTAGATGATTAGTGTGATAATCTTGTTAAACTGAAGCCAGCAAAGTTAAATTCAAAGAATTCGCTGATTTTCTTCAATATTGTTACAATTGTATCATCTAGTGTAATTTAATTGTCTTGCTATTATCGTTACAGTCACATGCTAGTGACGTAATTGACTCATTATTTCCACTTTATTACTACAATATGAGCTGAAAATATCGTTAACTTGATCTGCCGTAATGATCCTATAGCTTTTGATTGCTGATCATAACATTTGATTATTTTTATTATCGTTTCTTGTTTTTAGTTTAGTTTGGGTTAGTTTTATTGAAATAAAACTAATGATAACTTTTTTATCAATAATTTTTATCATTTATAAATTTACAGATATAAAAATTTTAAATGAAACATACTATTAATAGATTTTTTCTTAATAAAAAATATATTCAACCGACAAAAATTAAAAATGTGGTTATTTTTTTTTTAACGTTAGAAAGGTCAAACAAGATTCGTTTTGCTGATCGATGAATTCAAAAACCAAACTTATATTTTGTTTGCATTTAAAAATGCGTTTAAAATTAAATATGTTATCCATTTATGTTTATATTAAAACAGTGTTTCGCTTCATATTTCCGATAACTTAAAAAATTTAAAATTTGTAATATTTTACATGATTTAATTATACATATGATTCTTTTTAAAAGCGGAATATTTTCATTGAGTTTATGCCATAAAATAGATTACTGATAAATTTTTGAGTCAAGTGAGCAATGCTGATTGGTCGCCTAATCGGTTTGAATGAAATTATATCTTTAGATTTAAACTGAAGTAACTGTTTGATTAAAGCTTTTTAAAAAATATATTTGTTGTGCGTGTGTGTTCCTTCTTCTTGTTTTACTGTGAAGTTTAGAAATTGGTGGCTATGAAAATGGTTACCATCCACAACTTGATCTTGTCAGTAGCTGTACAAAGCTGACCGTCAAATCTGTCGCAGTTTGATTGGCAGATCTTTCTGTGGTCCCAGCGCACCTGGAGATCTTAAATAGGTAGTTGGAGTTTCTGATGTTCTTACATCGAAACAAACTATTCTGTGTAATTTTCTGAGGATATCTACCTGGATTTTTAATGTAGTAATTTCCTGGTTCTTTTCATTCTAATTCGATGAGAAGTCTGCAGTTCTTCTTCCTTTATGAGCGACTTATCATTCCAAGGAACCTGTGGGATCCTTAATGTATCTCTCTCTTTCTTTATCTGTTTAGCCTCCGGAACTATCGTAAGGTATTACTTCAGAGGATAAATGAGGATGATGTGTATGAATGTGAATGAAGTGTAGTCTTGCACAATCTCAGGTCGACCACTCCTGAAAAGTGTAGTTAATTAAAATCCAATTACCAAGGAACATCGGTATCCACGATCTAGTATTCAAATCCATATAAATCCTTAATGTATCTGGTTCTCGCTCATCCGTTCTCATATGAGGCCATCATCACCTAGTATGGAGTGTTCCCTTATCTATTAGATCACTTGATTGTCTGAACGCAGTGTCAAAGACATTGGGCGGGGGTAGTTTTATCCCTACGCTTATGTATACATGTATATTTATCAGTTATTTATGTGTTTATCGTAATAGTTATAAGTTATCTGTCATTTCCAAAAAAAAAACACAGCCATTTTTAAAAATAAAAAGTATTCCACATTAGACTTAGCAAGGTTATTAGAACGGAGTGGTTTACTGGTGTTTCATTCACTTAGCCAAATGAACAGTTTATATAATCCTGCTAACTCCCCGAAATGCAATGATAATCAACCTAGAAAGTCATAATTTCACTCTGTCTATAGTTGTAACTGGTTATTTAAAGAGCGTCATTGTTCATTGTTGGTGCATGAATATCACTTTATAATTAAATTCTTTATTATAGAAGATATATTCGATTAACACTGGCAGTATATATGATACAATGAAAATAAGCTACACAATTTTAACACTTGTATTCCTTTAGTTTCAAAATGTGTAACTTTTGAAATCTCTCTCAGTAAAACGCTTACCTCTCCTTCTCTTGTTGTGCATAGTAGGAGTAATGACCACGTACGAACCAAGGCATCGTTTTTTATAGCATTTAAATTGTATAAACTTTTCAATGGTTTATGGAATTAATTCTTGAAGCACGTTGCTGAAGTACTAATGATCGCTAAGCTGTGCCCCAAAGGATTGTTATTTTGAAACATTATGATTGCTCATTAGATAGCGGCGAGGTTTACACCCATAGTTCTTTTTGTTAAGAACCTGGGGATTATTTTGGAATCTCGTAGATTCCATAATTTATTGTATAATGGTGCTATTGCTTCACGTCTTTTCAAATTTCAGTAAATAAATATTAATAGATTTAAAGATTTTTGTGAAATATCATTTGATGATAAATCCACTTTATGAATGGCGATTTTGTTTGTAAAATATATCGACATTTTCTATAAAACAAATTCTTTCTTTATAATGCTAATCTAGTGTTTATAATTTTTTTTTACTTCATGTCATATAGTAGATAGAACTCTTCATTCATTGAGAATTCTTTTTTTTTTCCTATTTATGAATATGAGAAATTTTTAGCTAAAATATTTTTTAAGAATATATTTGCAAAATTCCAGTAATTAAGGGAACCAGTAAATGTACAAAATGATGAATGAACTGTTTCCGTTCCAGTTTTAACAGCCTTAAGGGAAAATCATTTTCATATAAAAATTAATTAATATCAGTAAAATCATATTTAAAAGATAAAAAACAAAAAAATAATAAATAAACAAATAAATAAACGATAAATTGTAATATTGCATAAATTATTGTAAGGTATGATTTTATGAAGTATAACATTGTATTAAAATCTTTGGTATTAACGTGTACACTAAATAATATAAGGAATCGGTTGAATATTTAATTTGTTAATTAGGCCTGGGAATTCGACATAAACCAAAATATCCCAAGAGATGAAATATGATTCCATAAGTTATATACAATTTAGCGTATCGACACGCATCTGTTAACAATTCAGAAATGCTTTGCTTAATTATTTGTCAATGATATAGGTAATATAGAGGATGATTTAATTCTCTTTTGCAAGTCATTTTTATGTACAAATTATGTACAGATATGAACGTAAAATATCATTTTTTTTTTTTATTTCAAATTTATACAGTCATATATTTAAACCCCATATAATCAATTTATTTAAAAAAAATAATAACATAACTTATCTCTTTACACTGTGTGTAAATTTTACTTTTCCATCAGTTTTTGGGTAGAATATACTATCTCTCTACGTAAAAAATTTACTATATAGTATATAACTAGATCAAGCTTATTCAATTGTAAGAAATTAATTGCACGAAACTACTTATTTCGTGCTTTAATTACTTTTATTTCGTTACTTTATGTAAATTTTAAAATTCTCCTTACTATTAATTACATAAATATATCTTCTATTACAATTTTTTACTGCAGTTTTTATATCTCCGTGATGGAATGATAGCTTCTCTGTCTTTCGCAGTAAGTCGTGGCTACGAATTCGTCAACTTTGGAATTTTTCATACTCTTAAATGAAGGAATAAATACCAAGAAAAGGCATCACGATGTGAAGCTGTTCTTTACTGATATCTTATTTTTAGTACATAAATTAACTGCATATTAATGTTCATATATATTTTATTATATCAATATATTTTATTTTGTAATTTGATATTTTTTTCTTTTTTATTTAAACGATTGTATGCGAAGTATTACTAAAGTACTGAGTAAAGATCTTTAGGATGGAGAATTATATAAATTAAAAATGAATGAACTTTTTCTTACTCGTATATAGATAATGAAACTGTTACTAATGTATTTATTGGATTTTTTTTTATTCACATGAACACATTACACATTTTATTAAATTGAGCTCTAAACTGTTTCCAAATATTTAAAAAATATTAACTCCTAGTCTTTTTTTGACTTCCTTTTAAAAAAAAAATAAATAAATAATCTTAACAGAAGAACTGAAAGGGGTGGTTATTTTTATAGATTGAATTATTTTTCATTTCTAGAATTTCTATATTTATTTAGTCATATAAATTATATCGATTTCAATTACACTTAGATTGCTGGCCTTCATGGTACGAGTGGTAGCGTCTCGGCCTTTCATCCGGAGGTCCAGGGTTCGAATCACTGTCAGGCATGGCATATTTCACACACGCTACAATTCATTCATCTCATCATCTGACGATATACCTTAACGGTGGTTACGGAGATTAAATTAAAAAAAATAATTACTCTTTGATTAACCGAAATGTTATTTAAACAATATTAGAGATTAAAATAAGAAGGCATTATAATAAAATTTATAACCTGTATATTGTAATTGAATTTCGATCATCAGGCATTATTTTTGAAAACAGAAACCAACCAACACATATACACATACCTTTTTTTCTGTTTTAGACTCCGGAACTACCGTAAGGTATTACTTCAGAAAATGAATGAGGATAATATGTATGAATGCGAATGAAGTGTAGTCACATACACATACCCTCTTATTTGAATACTCCTTTATCTATTTAGCCTCCGGAACTACCGTTAAGGTATTACTTCAGAGGATGAATGAGGATGATGTGTATGAATTTGAATGAAGTG